>PVLD010035900.1:0-11399 GCA_004027595.1 Dinomys branickii | reverse complement strand
AAATTGAGGAAACCATACCCTTTACAATAGCAACCAAGAAACTGAAATACTTAGGAATCAATCTAACAAAGAATGTGAAAGATTTATTCAGTGAAAACTACAGTACTCTGAAAAAGGAGATTGAAGAGGATTTCAATAAATGGAAAAACATACCATGCTCATGGTTAGGAAGAACTAACATTGTAAAAATGGCCATACTACCAAAACTGTTGTACAGATTCAATGCAATTCCCATTAAAATACCATTAACATACCTCACAGATCTAGAGAAAATATGCCTCAAATTCATCTGGAACCAGAAGAGACCCAGAATAGCAAAAGTAATCCTGGGCAATAAGGACAAGTCAGGTGGAATCACAATCCCTGACCTGAAATTATACTACAAAGCAACTGTAATAAAATCAACCTGGTACTGGCTAAAAAACAGACCTGAGGATCAATGGAACAGACTGGAAGATGCAACCATAATGAAAAACCCACTCAGCTACCTAATATTTGACAAAGGGTCAACCAAACCCACTGGAAAAAAGAAGGCCTGTTTAATAAATGGTGCTGGAAAAACTGGCTTGCCTCTTGCCGAAAACTGAAAATAGACCCCAGTCTATCACCATGCACCAAACTCAGGTCAAAATGGATCATAGACCTCAACATTAAAACAGCAACTCTAAACCTATTGGAAGAGAAAGTAGGTAAAATTCTTGAAGACATAGGAGTAGGCAGAGAGTTCATGAACAAAAATGAAACTGCAAGGGAAACACTTCAAAGAATCAATAATTGGGACCTCATCCTACTGAAAAGTTTTTGTACATCTAAAGAAATCACCAGCAAAGTAAAAAGAAAACCCACAAACTGGGAAAAAATCCTAGCTGGTTGTCCCTCGGACAAAGGACTGCTATCTAGAACATACAAAGAACTAAAAAACATGTGCCTGTCCAAATTCAAAGACCCAATCCAGAAATGGGCATCTGAGATGAATACACACTTCTCAGATAAAGAAATACAAGTGGCAAATAAATATATGAGAAAATGTTCCACATCCTTAGTCATTCGAGAAATGCAAATAAAAACAACATCGAGATTTCATCTCACCCCAGTAAGACTGGCCAGTATGAAAAAGTCATCCAATAACAAATTCTGGCAAGGCTGTGGAGAAATAGGGACTCTATTACACTGCTGATAGGAATGCAGAGTGGTGCAACCACTGTGGAGAGCAGTTTGGAGATTTCTCAGCAAACTAGGTCTAGAGGTTCCTTTCAAACCAGCTATTCCCCTTCTGGGTATTTTCTCAGAAGATCTGAAAACATCATATCACTCTGATATATGTGCACCCATGTTTATAGCAGCGCAATTTGTAATAGCTAAAATGTGGAAGCAACCCAAGTGTCCATCCACAGAAGACTGGATTAAAAAATTGTGGCATTTTTATATAATGGAATACTATTCAGCTATAAAGAAAGACAGTCTTGGGGACTCTGTAGGCAAGTGGTCAAAACTGGAGTCCATACTCATAAGTGAAATAAATCAGTGGTACACGTGCAGGCAACATATTGTATCACTGGCGTAAGAACCTGAGGGTGGGAATATAAACTAAGAGACATGAAGGAAATCTGTTCAAAAACAAAGAACAGATGGGACGAGGGAAAGGAGAAAAGAAAGAGGCAAAAATGTATGTACGTATATATGTATATACTTATGTGCAGGAGGGCTAACATGGTTCTACTATTGTATTATATCACTTAATGCTAAGGAATAATTGATGACGGGTTATTCTATCAATCTTGTATGTCTGTATGTGTTATCCTGAACACACACTTCAAAGATATCAATACGCAAAGCAGCAACTATTGTTGGTTTTTTTTTATTATTTTTTTTTGTCTTTGGTTTTCTGTTTTTTGTGTTTTTCTGTTGTTGAGATGATTAATTGTCTGACCAATTTTGCATGTCTGTATCTGCGTTCATGTATATACACTTCGAAGATATCAATAGGTAAAGCAACGATTGTTGAGTCCATGTCACCTTGTCTGTAAATCAGTTTTGATTGTACTACTTCTTATGCTAATTTGTGTCTGTTTGTTAATATGTTTTTGTGCTTTTATTTAAAATAAAAAAGATCCACTTACATTTAGTTTCAAAAGAATGGAAGACAGAAATTTTTAATAAGTGGCCTTTAGATGACCAGGTAGCCATCTAAGGAAAAAGTAAAATGAGTAAAGTCAGATCCCTGTCTCACACCTTACATTAAAATCAACTCAAGAAGACTAAGATCTACAGTTTCACAAAATCAAATTTAAAATTCTAGAAAAAGTATCAGCATCTTACAAATACAATGTTGGAATCAGGTAGACCTTTCTTATTCAGATCCAAAACCCAGAGCCCTAGAAAATGTTGGTTAACTTGGCAATATTAAAAAAAAAAGTACAGAGAGCTGGGCTTTCTTTTTGCCATTGGGACTACAATTTGCTACAAATTCTGCGGGGTTGTTACTTACTAGCTCAATGTGTAGGTTTCTTGTGACAAGTCTCAACACTATTCTAAGATTTATTTTCGAAATTAAAAGTAATGGCAAGGACTAGCAGCAGATCCTGATGCCCCCTCTTCAAGACTGACAGCTTTCTTAACTCATATGGAAGGTCCTAGTTGAGTATTTTTTCCTTATGTTAACTTTTTAGTTAGTTCAATTATTCAGTTATTTCAATTCCCACCCTTGAGGAACTGATTAGTCATATGATTACTTTCCTAAAAGTACTCCTGGATTTTCTCGATTTGACATTTTATTGATTAAAGTCGCAAACGTTTTCTTGTCATATGTATAAAAATAAATACCCAAGTTCATTGATTGCCCTTTGTTATAATTTGAATCTCCAGTATCTCCAAAGCCCTATGTGTTAAAGCCTCCATTCCCAGCCTGATAACGGTACTGGGAGGTGAGACAGCGTTTAGGGGGTGGGGCTTAGTGGGAGGAAGTTAGTCAATGGTGAGTGTGGCCTTGAAGGGGACGTTGAGATGGAGCAGAGAGCCCTCCTCTCTCCTTGCTTTGGGGCCCCCATCAGACATAGAGGTTTCCTCTTCATCCACCACTCATTTCTGCCATGAATCCTGTCTTGCCTCAAGCCCAGAGGTGACAAAGCTAAGCAATCATGGACTAAAACTTCTAAACTATATGACAAAATCAATGTTTCCTCCTCATAAGTTGCTTTACCATGGGTATTTGTTATAGCAACAGAAAGCTAATCAACACACCCTTAAATTTTGCGTATACTGATTGGACATTTGCTACCTTTTACCTTTTTTATGTAATTAAGCCTATCAGTTTGTGTGTGTATGATTTCTACCATGATTCAAGGTTCAGAATACAGATCAGACATTGTCATCTATTGTCCTGTGACTTAATTTTTATAGTCAGCATCTTCATCCATGTGAAATGGGTTCTTCTTTTCATGGAATAAGGTAATGTTATTTGGATACACGTCTCCCTTCCCCTACCCCCACCCCACCCTCAGCTACCCAATTGTTCCCTTGGCCCTATTATGTGTAACACAGTGGATCATTTTGCATTATCTCAGCAGCTGGCATTAGAATTCCTCTAAGGGGAGAACTGCCATTGTATGGAAGATTTTCTTGACAAATTTGAAATAAAAGCTGAGTCCCCTGAAGGCCTGAGTGACAGTGGCACCAAAACATGGGATGAGGAGGAAAGCTTCTCTGTGTAAGATTCAGGAGGGATTTGTTGTTATTACTGGAAAAACAAAGTGTTTAAGAGAATGAAAACCAAGAAGAGAATATGGAGAAAAGATAAAACAGAGAAGCAACAAGAGGCTGGAACGAGTTGAGCGCTAGTAAAGTATCTAGAGGTATGGCACCAATATATGTATTTTAGAAGGTAATGTTTGTTTGTGAAAACTAAATCTCCTTGTAGTTCAGCAATGTAAAGCCCTTCCCATTCTACTGCATGTTACAATCTTGCTAGAAACTGCCCGTGTGGGTGGAATTTTTTTCAACTGGAAAGACTGAAAAACAAATCAATCCATTTTTTTCACCTTAGAAGATTGATAAAGAAATTCAAAAATGTAACAAAATAAAATAAAATGTAAGAACAAAAGCCTCAAAGAAGTTTGTTTGTTTGTTTTACAGTACTAGGGACAGAACCAAGAGCCTCTCCACTGAGCTACATTCTTAGCTCTTCCCCTTTTTAATTTTGAGAAAGGGCCTCATTTTGATAAATTGCTATATGGCCAGGGCGGGCTCAAACATGCATTCCTCCTGCCTCAGTCTCCCAGAGTACTGGGATTACAAGTGTGCACTACTACACCCAGCTAAAAGTAAATAATTTTAAAAGAAGATTAAAGAGAAGGGACATGTCCTATCTGCTATTGGGGTTCATGTACACCACGGCTGCTGTTTTAGTCAGGACAGGCTTTGATTTTGCTGCAGAAACAAAAAGCCTCAAGTGTAAAACAACAGTTTTTGCTTACTCTTGTTACATATCTACGGCGGCTCCCTGAAGGCTCTGCTCTGTTTCTTCTCTCTAGCATCCGGGCTGCCAGCATCCTAACCCACCTGGAGCAGTACAGGTTGTCATGGCAGGGAAGGGACATGGTGAATGACAGATGGGCTCTGAAAGCTTCCTTCCGGAAGTGACAGGTGTCACTTGTGCTCACATTTCATTGTCCAAATCAAGTCCCAGAGGCAAGTCTAACTCCAAACAGACAGGGAAATGCAAGCCTTCTGGTTTCCTGAAAGAGATAACAAGGAGACTATTTGTGAACAGGCCTACTGAAGACCATAATATCTTTTTAAAAAAAGAAAATTCTAATACTGATGTAAGCACTGACAGACCAGCAGAACAGATGAGAGAATCCATGAAAAATAAACACAAGTGGTAATCAGAAGACACAGTAAATACTAAAAGGAAAGCGTATTACAGATAAAGACACATTGCTAATGGGGTAGGTGTGTCCTGAGTGAGAAAGAGTATTTTTAAGAGGATAACGCCAATGTATCTTTTACTATAATAAATTTTAAAATTGAAACATTCACTATATTTTATGATCCCTTCTCATTGATCAAATATTTAGGACAATTTCTGTCAAATAAAAATATTTACCTTATTCACCAAATCTGGCACAGTTCAACTTCTGGTTCTTCCCCCAAGTATAAATGACCATGAAAGGTAAATGTTTTGAACTGATTAAGGCATCCAGGTAGCCACCACAGTACAACTAAAAACACTCACAAAAGAGGACTTCAAGAACTACTTCAGCACTTGGCAATAATGTAGGGTAAGTGTGTTCGAAGTAAGGGCAGTATTTTGAGTATTCTGAAGAGGGTTAATGACAATGTATCTTTTACTGAAATAAAGTTTTAAATTTAAACAGTCATTTGATTTTGTGATCACTTCTCATTGATGAAATGCTTATGGCAATTTCTGTCAAATAAAAACACTTTTTTACAGTCATCACCCTAATAACTTTTTAAAAATTCGAACGGTCACTAAATTGTTTTATGATATCATGTATATAAAATAAGTATGTCCCAGACAGCCTGACGCACACCTGAAATCTCAGCACTCTGGGAGACTGAGGCAGGAAAATTGCAAATTTGAGCTCAGCCTGGGCAAATTTGCAACTTACAGATACCCTGCTTCAAAATAAAAAATAAAAATGGGCTGGGGATGTAGTTTAGTGTGAAGGCCCTGGGTTAAGTCCCTAATACTGCACCAATTAATTAATTAAAGGAGTCTATGTATGTTTAGGCTGAGCGTATAATATAGGTGAAATCATAAAATACTGGCAAAAAAAGATGGTTTGCTCAATGGGTAACGTTGAGAAGATCTAATTATCATACAAAATTTTTTAAAATCTCAAATTTCTCCTTGAACTACATAAAAACTTGAACTAACCCTGAAGATTAAGGTCCTAAAATGTGCTATGTGTAACTACAAAGCTAATAGGGTAAAATGTAAAAAGGTGCCACTGTGACTGGGATGAGAAGATTCCTTCAATAAGACCCCAAAAAGCACACGTTATAAGGCAAAAAAGAAATGATATATTTGAATAGAATATAACTGAGGATTATTCAATGTTCACAGAAGGACACCACAGAGTTAACAGGCAGGTGACCAAATAGGAGAAAATACTGCAACAACTAAAAGACTATGCGTCAAGCCAACATATATGAGGAACTCCTCCAAATCAACCAGCAAAACACAAGTGAGAAAGGGTAAAGAAATATGAACAGGCAACTCACATAGGGTGAAATTTCAACGAGTCCTTCCCCACACAAGCAGGTAAAGAGATGTAGGATCACGACATAATCAGAAATGCAGAGAATGGTGAAGAATGCCTTCACATCCCCCTGTCTGGCTCCATTAGAAAGCTAGAGGCCGCAAAGTGGAAGAAAAGGTGAGGAGAGAAGGAAGCCCACAGACCTGGAGAGGGACAGTCCCCAGACAAAGGCGACCCCCAGAGCCATGGGCACATCTGAGTGAAACAGAACAGGCCTCTCTGGACTCACACATCAGACAAGCTTCCACCAAGACCCACTCGATAGCCTGTTGGAAACTCTTCATTACAGCAGGGAACGTGAGGCAGCCCAGCTGTGGAAGGAATGTTCGGAGGGTGCTTAGGGAGAACCAGGAGACGCAGCCAGCCCCGCTGGAATAGGTGTGTTCAACCAGCCCCAACCAATGAAGAGAGCGCTGAACAGGGTGCTGTGCTAATTAGGCCCCCCGGGCCTAGGCCAGGTCGCCGTATCCATTTTGATCAGTCCCTCTCCCTTAGAAGACAACCAGAAACTCGGCAGCACACCCCCCAACGCTGAGATTCGAGGAGTCACACCTTCGGGTAACTTTGTACCTTTTCCTGATGTAGTTCTCCGCCTGGGGAAGGGGCAGGTAAGTGACTGTCCTGGTGGCATTTCACGCTGGAGCAGTGCCTTTTCAGAGGACAGCGTGAGGACCACAGTCCCTGCTTCCTGACTTGGCAACTGGCCTGGGGCAAGTGAAAAGCCCCCATGTAGTGCAGCTGCCCTGGACTCTTCCCGGAGCCCCTGGGAGAGGAGGCCTGACTTGGAGGGAGGGGGTCAGTCCATGCTTCCATCCCTCAGGGCCCCTTGACAGCCTTAACCCCAGACTGAGGGATCGCAGAGCGAGCCCTCCCCCCAACTCCCCAGAGCCCCATTCCCAACCCCAGACTGACCTCTCCCGGCCAGACCCTGCACAGCAGCTGGGAGGCGGAAGAAGAGGCGTCCTCCGGTTCTCATTGTTCGCTCACCGCGTTCGCCCAAAAGGCGAGGAAGAACCGGACAAAGAGGAAACCTGAAGTTCTCACCCTCCAGCCTCCCGCCTCTCCCCCAGACTCCAGCTGTCGGCCTAAAATCATAAAGCCTTTCGCTCACAGCCCAAAGGCGGAAGGCGGAGGGCGGTGGGGGGGGGCAGATAGAAAACGAGGAGCGCAAAGGGAAAGGAAGAAGCAGCAGCGAATTTCAAAAGGAGGGCTAATTTGTGCAGCACCGGACAGCTGCATTTGCATAATGAAATGTGCGGAGGATGTTTGGCTCATGTATTTTTTAGGAGGTTTAAGTTTAATTTTATTTAGCCTAAGAAGGGCATGTCACTCAAACTCCGCTGGTCATTTATAAAAATATTTCAATTGTGTTTCCAAGGAGCTGTCTTTCCGGCCTAAGTGGTTGGCGCCTGGGGTTGTGAATGCTAATGCAGAGGTCGGGAGATCGATAGGGGCGGGAGACAAGGAGAGGAAAGTGGGAGGAGCAGAGACAGCAGGAGAGAGGCAGGAAACAGAACAAAGGGCGAGCAGGAAGACCAAGCAGGAGAAAGACAGAATTGTGGAGTGGACCAAAGCCCCCTGGACTTCTGAGAAGCAGATGGGCAAAGACTCCTCTCAGAAGAGGGGATGTGTTGGCCTGGCCTGGCGGTGCATGCCTGTAATCCCAGCACTGAAGAGGCTGAGGCAGGAGGGTCACTGTGAGTTTGAAGCCAGCTTGGGCTACACAGCCAGGCTGTGTCTCAAAAAAGAAAAGGAGGAGGAGAAGGAAGAGAAGAGGGGTTGTGTGTTGTCAGTGGAACACACTCCACTGACACAGGTGGACCCAGCTCTCCCACCCCAGGGTGTTCGGATGTTGTTTTAGCGTTGCTGCTCAAACCGCCAGCGCGTACAGTTCCCAAGAAGAACATTCTCTGGCCAAGCTGTCCTCTGCCACCCCTGGCTCCTGCATGAGCAGTGCCTTCTTCCATCTGCAATTCTGAACTGGAATGAAGGAGTCTGGTTATAGGCTGTTCTTCACAGAGATGAGGAAGGGAGAACTGATTGTGTACACCTCTTTCCTCCTGCCATTTAAGCTACAATTAGCCTTTAACTGCTCTCTCTCCTTTCCCCCACCAATGCCCAGACCCCTAAAAAATTCCCCTCAATTTACAAACCTCATGTACAGCACTGGCACACAGAGGAGACGGAGGTGTGAGGAGGAGGGTGGGCACATAATTACTCTTCCTACCCCGTTGGCTCCCCAACATCTCAGAAAGACCCTAGAGCGACAGATCCAAGGCAAGATTCTAAATGGGTACGGGCCGGAGGAGCCGGGACCACACCTCACTGCCCATTCACTCTTCAGTGCCCAGGCTTCCTCTGCTCTTGGTTTCAAAGGAAGGAGAGATCTCCAGGGACACACTTGGGAAAATGCCACCCCAGCAAACCTATTCAGCACTCCTCATATGGTTACCTCTCAGCAGTTGTCCCATCTGAAGTTTCAGCTCTCATCCTTCCGTGTGGATGCAGCTTGAGCTTAGAGCATTCTGGAACTTGGAACATCTCCAAATGTCCCAGCATCGGCGGTCACAGTCCTGTGTGGAGCTGAGGGGCACGATCAGGAACCATTCCAACCTCTACCTCAAAAATTAAAAAATCGCACGCCTCCAGGGTAGGCTGGAGCTGCTAGCACGACATCTAGAATTCATAGTCTTAGTGGAGGTTGCAGGTGGGGTGGTTCATGTGTCAACATAACCGGCAGCCTGGAAAGAGCAGGGATTTGGAGTTAGGCCATTCTGGATTCAACTTTACTAGAGCTAAAATCTTGAGCAGGGCTGGAGGTATAGCTCAGTGGTGTAAGTGCTTGCCCGCTAAGCACTAAGGCCCTGAGTTCGATCCCCGGTCCCAGAAAAAAAAAAAAAAAAAAGGAACGAATGTTTAAAAAAAGAAAAAAAGAAAAAAATAATAATAAAAACTTGAGCATATCACTTAACCTCTCTGATCTGCAGCTTCTTCCTCAATAAGAGGGAGGGAAACAGTGTCCACCTGTCACACTGTTGTGAGGCTTTGCCATCGTGTATTCTAACAGGCTGGCATGTGGCAGGCATGTGTGATGTGTGTCCAGCACATCAGTAGATAAACCTCATGGGCAAAGAAAGCCCCATCCTTAAATGACAGGAACAGAACAGGGATCAGAGCCAGAGGAATGCTCTCGATAACAGCCTTTGATTTTTTTTATTGGGTTGGTCCTTATTAACAAAAGTCATCAACCAACCGTAGAGCCAGAGACTGCAGGAAGCAGAAGAGAGGAAAAAACCTAATTGAAAATTTTCTTTTGGAAGTAAGAAGACTAAAACAGAGAGGGGATAGGAGCAGCCCCAGGTCACGTGGTGCGTCCCTGCAACACAGGACCTGAACCCCTCTCTAGGGGACTGGCCACCGCACCTCCTTTCCACTAATCACACTAGCAGCTTCTGGTGATACAAGAACCCACCCTGCCTGGCCCTCAGTTCCTGGTCAGGAAAGAGGCCCAGAACTGGCTTCCACTCTACTTGTCCCTGATGTGCAGATGGAGGGGCAGCGAGAGCAGCCTGGAGGTGGGAGAAGAGCCAGGGGAGGTGCTGGCACTGGCCACCGAGGCCTCACGGGAGGCGCCTGCATATGGCCAGCCAGGCTTGGCAGCCCGTGCACACTAATCCTGCTGTCAGCCAGGCCAGGCGCCGGATTAGGAAATGTCACGTTTCTAAGGAAATTATTTCAATTTTTTCCTCAGGAAGAGAAAAGACAGAAAGGCAAGCAAACTCCCAGGGTCGTGTACTGGGAGACAGACGGGCATACGGGCCTTTAGACAGGCGCCTCTCCCCCTCCTCCGCCTGCAGCCCCCTCTTTCAGAAGCACAGAAGTGACAGCAATTGCTTCACTGAGTTCATTGTGGCCAAGGACAAATGGATTTCATAGTTTATCAAGAGAGGATGGGGTGTGTCACTGACTCATCAGCTGTGACCAACCTTTGGTCTCTGCCTTTCCCACCGCATCACGTCCACAACTTTGTGCCTGACCTCCTCACTCAGCCTGCTCTTGGGCCAGCCTCCTGGGATCGGCCAGTCTGAGAGAGAAGGTGCCCTTGACCTTCTGTGCAGGTGCTGGAAGCTCTGCCCTTGGCCCAGCCCTGAGACCCTGCCTCTTTGCTCAGGCTCCACACTCTGCAGACTAGACAGAAAACAAGAGAGTGAAACAACACATTCTCCCTGTCTGAACTTCTTTACTTCTCTCCTTTCCCTACTTCATCTGAAATGATAATAAATACTTTTCATTCTTGCTGCCACCGAAAATTGTGGGCTTCTTAATTACAAAAGTAATGTTGCAATATTAGCAATTAATTAATTCTAATCTGGCCCGGAAGAGAAGTCAGGCATACAATCACCCCCTATGCCTGTGGAGCCAGGGACCAACCCGACAGATATTGTGATTGAAGTATATTTGTACGGAGTTATTAGATACTATCTGCAATCAATCCATTACCATAAACTTGAGCTTCTACGTTCTTGCATATGAAATGAATTTTCATATCACATTTCCCAATAAGCACTGCTTCAAGTCAACTCTTATTTATCTAATAATGCCATGCAAATATTTTATTATATTTCAATGCAATATGTCGAAAACTATTACCTTGTGCTGGCTTTGGGAGGGAGAGAGAGAACAGGGCTCATCCCTCTGTGTCTGCTCAGTACAGAGAAACCCATGCTCCTCAGCCCCAACTCCATGCCCTTGGCACTTTCGGGAAGGCTTTTTAGTCTTGCCTGTAACCTGGAGAACTGCAGGCAAATCCAAGCCTGCCAAGACAGAAGGAAGGACCCCTCTTCATCTCCAACAGCCCTCTGCCTCAGTACCAGTGTTGGTTTAGTGGGTAGAGGACCTGTGCTGTTCAGAGTTCCACAACCAGAGGACCCTGTACTTTGGTTAATGCTCTGCTGTCTCTGTACTGAAATTCTTCATAGTTTTTGAACCAAGAGCTCTGCACTCTAATTTTACCCTGGAAGATCCTACAAATTATGTAGTTGGTCCTGTCCAGGCTAATACATCAATTCCACAAACATTGCTTTTTGCACCTCTATGACATGATGTATACATGGG
>PVLD010035899.1:0-11401 GCA_004027595.1 Dinomys branickii | reverse complement strand
ATAGCAGCACAATTTGTAATAGCTAAAATGTGGAAGCAACCCAAGTGCCCATCCACAGAAGACTGGATTAAAAAATTGTGGCATTTTTATATAATGGAATATTATTCAGCTATAAAGAAAGACAGTTTTGGGGACTTTGTAGGCAAGTGGACAAAACTGGAGTCCATACTCATAAGTGAAATAAATCAGCGATACATGTACAGGCAACGTATTGTATCACTGGTGTAAGAACCCGAGCGTGGGAATATAAACTAAGAGACATGAAGGAAATCTGTTCAAAAACAAAGAACAGATGGGACGATGGAAAGGAGAAAAGAAAGAGACAAAAATGTATGTATGCATATATGAATATACATATATGCAGGAGGGCTAACATGGTTCTACTCTTGTATTATATCACTTAATGCTAAGGAATAATGGATGACGGGTTATTTGATCAATCTTGTATGTCTGTATGTGTTATCCTGAACACACACTTTGAAGATATCAATATGCAAAGCAGCAACTATTGGTGGTTTTTTGTTGTTGTTGTTGTTGTTTGCCTGTTTTGTTTTCTGTGTTTGGATTTTTGGTTTTTGTGTTTTTCTGTTGTTGAGAGGATTAATTCTCTGACTATATTTGCATGTCTGTATATGGGTTCATATATTTACACTTCGAAGATATCAATGGACAAAGCAATAACCACTGTTGAGACCATGTCACCTTGTCTATAGATCAGTTGTGATTGTACTATTTTTTATGCTAATTGGTGTATGTTAATATGTTTTTCTACTTTTATTTAAAAAAAAAGAAAAAAAATAAGAAGGTCTTTTTCTTCCAATGAACATGTTTGGCTCCTTTTTCAAAGATAACGTGGCTGAGTGTGTTTGGAGTTGTGTCTGCATCTTTTAATCTGTTCCACTGATTTTCATGTGTGTTTTTTTGCCATTTCCACGGTGATTTTATTACAGTTTCTTTGTGATATAATTTCAAGTTCAGAAATTTGATGCCCCCTGACTTGCCTTTGTTGTGCAGAATTGCCTTTTCTATTTTAGGTCTCTTATTTCCAGATGAATTTTAAGAAGTTTTGTCTAGTTCTGTGACTTAGTCTAATAATATTTTGATTGGGATCACATTAAGTTTGTACAACAATTTTGGGAGTAAGGCCATTTTTACTACATTGATTCTTCCTATCCATAAGCAAGGGATAGCTTTCCAATTTTGGATATCATGGTGGATTGACAACTGGTAGTGAACTTATAACACCCAGCTGAACTGAGTAAGCATAGTGCTGGGTGTGGGAGGCCCATCTGAGGATTGTTGCCAGCAGCGTAAGAGGCAGAACTGGAGAAGAAGGAGGAAGACTGTTGGGAAATGGTAGAAGGTGTAAGGAGCTGTTGGTTCTCTTAGAGGAGCTTGTCATTCTGGCTTTCTTGATGAATTTGGATGTTCTCATCCTCTGAGGAGCTCAGGACCTTGATGACACTGAGAATAGCTTCAGTTCACTTTCAGGGAGCTCTTGTCTCAATTTGATTATCGCTTCCTGGCTCCAGAGGGGAAGCAGGTGCACAGCTCAGTCTCCTGAAGAAGCTTGTCACATTGGCTTTCCTGATGGGAACCCAGCTTTCCACTCCTCGGAGGAGCTCTAGTCTTCACCTTCAGGTTGGACATCATCTCCTGGCTTCTAGTGAAGCCTTCTGTTTCCCCCTTGGATTCTTCAGCCTTCCATCATAGACCTATTGGCCTCCTGATATGGACTTGCATGGAATGCTCCAGTGAACTCCAGACCCTGGACTGAATCCTTTGGTCTCCAGTATGCAGACACCTTCCGCACATTTCCACATCCAACTCTTGGGCTGACCATTGTAAGCCAATCTTGTAATTTCTTATACATTTGTATATCTTGTGTTATATTTGTTTCTCTAGTAAAACCCTGACTGATACAGGTATCCTCTTCAATCTTTTTCAGCATAGTGTAATTTTCTTTTTTTAAGCATAGTGTAATTTTCAATGCGTAGATCTTTTACTTCCTTTGTTAGATTGATTCCTAAGTATTTCATTTTATGGATGCTATTATGAAAGGTGTGGTTTGTCTAATTTCTCTCTCAGTAAATTTGTTATTTGTGTGCAGGAACGCTATTGATTTTTGAGCATTGATTTTGTGTTCAGCTACAGTACTGAAGTAGGTTGCTAAATCTACAAGTGTTTAATGGAGTTTTTGGGGTCTTCCATGTAGAGTATCATGTCATCTGCAAATAATGATAATTTAACTTTTTCTTTTCCTATCCTTATTCCTGTATTTCCTTTCTCTTATCTAATTGTTCTGGATAATGTTTCCAGAACTATATTAAATAGAAATTGTGATAGTGGACATCCTTGTCTGATTCCTGATTTTAGAGTGAAAGCTTTCATTTTTTGACTATTTAGTATGATGTTAGCTGTTGGTTCATTGTAAATGGCTTTTATCAGATTGAGATAAAGACCTTCTCTTCCAATTTTCTTTATGTATTTTGTCATGAATGAGTTTTGCACTTTATCAAATACTTTTTATGCATCTATTGAGATGGTCATGTGATTTTGGTCTTTTTCTCTATTAATCTGATGTATCATATTTATCGATTTGCATCTGTTTAACCATCCCTGCATCTCTGGGATGAGTCATACTTGGTCATGGTGTATAATCTTCCTGATGATTTGCTGGATTCCCTTTTACAGCATATTATTGTGGATTTTTATGTCTATGTTCATTGAGGAAATTGGCCTGAAGTTCTCTTTTTTTGGTTGAATAATTCTGTGGTTTTTGTATCAGTGTAATAATGATTCCAGAAATTATTTGGAAGTATTGCTTCCCTTTCAATTTCATTAAAACGTTTCAGCATTAGTGGTATTAGTGGCATTTTCTCTAAATTTGTTGTATAATTCGGCAGTAAATCAGTCAGGACCTGTGCTATTCTTTTTTGGTAAGTTTTTAATTACATTTTTAGTTTCATTGATATTAGTTATTTGGTATTTTATATCTTCTTGATTGAATTTTGGCAATTCACATATGTGCAAGTATTTGTCTATTTCTTCTGTGTTTTACTTTTGTTTTAGTCAGAGTTTACAAGGGAAACAATACAGGACACATAACATATGGGATTATTTTATCATAGTCACTCTGTCATATACAAAGAGAGTACAGGAAATGTCCACACACTAAAGATTCAAAGAATCCAGCTGAGGTCCTTCATCCAACATCAATGTATTACATCATTCCAGTTGAAGATCTAGAGCTCATAACATTTCCCCCACAAGCCCAATTGGAGACCTAGAGCCAACAACAATGTCACATGCAAATCTGTTTCATGGATCTGTGGTGGGAAGGCCCAAAGGTAAGTGGTGGAAGCTAGAAAGTCTGTGCCAGTGGGATGAAGGATTTGTGATAGCAGGTTGAGAGATCTGCACCGGAGCCAAGAAGTGACACTCAAAGAACCAGAGCTTCTCTGAAAAGTACCATAGCCATACTTAGCAACAGCAAGATCCTGAGCTCCTCAGATGAGAACAGTTAAGTTCATATCAGGAAAGACAGCATAACAAGCTCCTCAGGAAAACCAACACCAACTTAACAGCACCCCTTCTTCTCTAGTTCTCCTTTTTATTTTGTTGGCAACAATCCTCAGATGGGCTTGCCGCATCCAGCACCACACTGATTCAGTTCATCTGGTTGACTGCCAGTTGTAAATCCACTACAGTCCATCCCTGGTCAACTTGATAACCATACACATTTCCTTAAACTATAGTTTCTAGTAGCAGATTTATATAAGTTAACATGTCTTGATGTATTCAGATTTACATTAATATAATAATTACATATATATAATTCTTACTGCATTCATTCCTATATCAAAAGCAAAATACTCAAAGGTGACCAAAATACAAGACTAAAACCACAGTAATTTGACTAATTAACCTGATTACTAAAATCTCTCTAAACTATATTAAAATGAAACTAAAAGTGCTATTACCATCACAGTCCTTCTCATTAAGATCCTGTCTTAGTTAATTTTCTCTCATTGCTGACACAAAGTACCTGATACCCAAAATTAAGGTAGGGAAGGTTTATTTAGCTCACAATTTGTAGAGGTTTCAGTCCATACTCAGCTGACTCCAAAGTAGAGTGGTAAATGACAGAGGGCAACAGTTCATGGTGGCAGAAAACAGCAAAAGCAATAAGAGCAAAAAGGGAGGAGCAAGCAAGCAAACCTCTTTCTCGGCCTTACACAGTATGCAGGCTACCTGCCCCAGTGTGGATGGAGCACTCACATCCATAATCCAAGAATTGGACTATGAATGAATCCCAAACTCTAAAAGTCTTCCCCCTTAACTGCATGAAGCTTTGGGGGGACATCTAGACACAAACCATAGCACCATCCATTTAGAGCAAAAGTTCTCAAAGTAGGTACTCATGATCTTCTGGATTTATGCAGGATCCTTTGTGATTTCCTGCTTTTCAGTCCTAATTGCTTGAATTTGAATCTTTTCTTTCCTCTTCAGAATGAGGTTGTCTAGGAGTTTTATCAACTGTATTTAATCTTTCAAAGATTCAACTCTTCAATTCATCAATTCTTTGTATTGTGTCCTTAGTTTCAATTACATTAATTTTAGCTCCTTTTATTATAATTTCTTCCCTCTTACGAGCTTTCTCTTTGATAGGCTCTTTTTCTAGATGTTTGAGGTTCAACATTAGGTTATTTATTTGAACTTATTATTTTTTCACAATGTGAGAATTCATTCCTATAAATTATCCTTATATGACTTCTTTCATTGCATCTCATGAGTTCTGGCATGTTGTGTTGGCATTATTATTTAATTATAGATACAGTTTAAATTCTTCTTTAATTTCCTCTGCAACCCACTGGTGGTTCAGAAGGGTGTTGTATAATTTCAGTGTATTTGTGTAGTTCTTCTGGTTTCTTTTTGTGGTGGTTTCCAGTTTCATTGCACTACAGTCAGATAATATGCATGGGATGGTATCAATCCTCTGCATTTGCTTAAGCATATTTTATGCACTATTATGTGGTCTACTTTATAGAACATTGCATGTGCAGCTGAGAAAATGTGTATTCTGATGTTATAGGGTGGAATACTATGTAGATATTTACCAAGTGTATGTATTCACAGATTTAGTTTAATCTGATTTTTCTTTGTTGATTGTGTGTCTAGTTGATCTATCTAATTGTGAGAATGTGGTATTAAGTTCTACCATTACAGCTGTGTTAGTGCTTATTTGATTTTTTTATGTCTGTTCATATTTATTTTATGTTTGGGTGCATCAGTATTTTGCATATATAGATCTTGTACTTGTCCCTTAGCATGATTTTTCATGTCTATTAATAACTGTCTTATATTGTTGGGTGCTCCTATATTTGGTGTATACATATTTATGTTTGTTATCTCTTCTTCTTGAAGTTTTTCTCTACCAAATGTGTGATGACCTTCTTTATCTTTTTCATTTTAAGAGGATAAAAAAATAACAACAGAAACATAGACAAAAATAAAACAAAGCAAAAACAATGAAAATGATACAGGGTTTCATTTTTTTCTTTATCTCTTTCAATCATTCTTGGTTTGAAGTTTATATTTTTTGCAAACAGAAAAGTTACCCCTGCTTTTGTCTGGGTTCCTTTTATATGGAAGATTGTTTTCTATCCTTTGACTTTCAGTCTATAAATTTCTTTTTTATTTAAATGTATTTCTTGTATACAGCATATTGTTAGACCTTTTTTCTTGATCCATCCTGCCAGTCTGCTTCTTTTGTTTGGTGAATTGAGGCCATTTACATTGCTTGTTATAACTGATATGTATTGGTGTATCTTGCTCATGGTATTTTCCTACTTTTGGTTCTCTGCTTTTCCCTGTTTATTGCCATGCCTGGTGATTTCTTTGTGTTGTTGTTCTTGGAATTGTGGTCATTTTTTATCTCTGTCTAGAATATCGGTACTCTTTTTAGGATTGATTTGGTGGTCATGAAGTTGTTCTTTGTCATGGAAGTGTCTTATTTCTCTATCAATTTTGAAAGATAGCATGCAGGATATGTCAATCTGGGTGGAAGTTCTTTTTCTTTTAGGGCTCATAATACTTCATTCCAAGCTCTTTTTGACTTGAGGGCTTATGTTGGGAAGTCTGCTGTAATTCTGATTGGTTTTCCTGTATAGGTAAACTGTTTCTTTTCACTAACAGCTTTTAATATTCTGTTCTTATGCTGAGTTTCTGGAATCTTGATTATTATATGCCTTGGTTTTGTTTTGGTCATGGCTATTTAGAGTTCTGTATGCTTCATTAACTACATGTCAAATTCCTCATCCATGCTTGTGAAGTTTTCTGCCATTATTTCTGTGAAGAGTTTTGTTATGGCATTTGTTCTGTCTACAGCTTTCTCATTGACTCCAATCAAATTTCTTCTTCCTTGCTTCATCTTGTAGCTGTTGAAATGATATTTATAGTGTCTTGCTATTTCAAGGTATCTTTCTTTTAAAGGTCACTAGCTGCAATTCTGTATTCTAGATCCTTACCTTCACTCAGTCTGGTGCATATAATTTCAATGGAGTTTTCAATAACCTGGATATTTGTTTGGATCTATTTCATGGATTCCCTTTCTTTCCTATATTAGGTATTCATGGTTTCCATCATTTTCCTGTGCTCCTCTATTTTTTTAATCTCTGTCTTACAAAATGTCTTTTTTTTTTACCTTAGAGATTATTTTTTTCTACAGCCTTTCCATTTGTGTTTTCACTTCTGTTGATATCTTTTCAGAAAGTTTCAGTGATGGGCTTCTGATTTCCTCTATCTGATTGTGGCCTGGAATTTTCCTGGATAAGCTGGAGGTCTGGGGTTGCATTTTGCTTCTACAGCTTGTTATTTTCTGTTTTCCATTTTTTATTTTACTTGTTTTCTGTGTTGATGCTTGTAGACTTTTGTGCCTAGCATTTAGGCTTACCTAGGAAATGACTTTTCATGAGGTCCTCTAGATGTAGGTAGCTCTTGGTCTTTCTGTGTATCCTGAGAACCTACCTTCCCAATATATTAAGGATGATAAACTGCTATCCACTTGGCTCAGCACTCTATCCTTTGGTACTGGACTGTGGTGATTGTTATGACCCCATACGATCACAGTGTTGTTACATAGGGAAGAAAAACTGAGTATAACAGGTATGACATCCTGGTTTAAGTAGTACAGTTTCAATAATAGTCTCAAGCACAGCCTGGCTACTCACAAATTGTTGTAATTATTAACCTGATACCTTTGATCATGGGAGCAAGTTCTACATTTATATAACAAAATCCATCATATTCCAGCAACTTGTATGGAATGATTTTCTTTTTAGTGGAGTGATTTTATCCTGTTACTGGGAGTGGGTTTAAGAGTGAGAGGGGACAAAATAGAGAAATGAATGTGGTCCATTATAGTAGGAGTAAGATTGGAGTGCAAAGGATGATCTCCTAAGGTTTGGGAAACTGGAGGACACAGGAGAAAATTAATGGAAGAGAAAGCAAGGAGTATTGAAACAGAAAGAGACAATGCTTTCTTACATAGAAGTATCAAAATCAAGTGAGGTAGCTGACAAAAGAGAGCAAGCAGACAAATAGAGTAGAGGAAAACAAAATAAAGATAATAAATCTTTCATGAAAGAAACAGAAAAGAAAAAAGGGAGTGAAAAGAGAGAAAACAAAAAACCATAAAAACCAAAACAACACAACAAAAAACCAACCAAGAAACAGGCAAACAAAAAGCCCAACAGGACAGAAAAAGGAAAACTAATCAAACAAACAGGGAAAATATAAAAGTAGTAAAATTCCTCTGGTGTCTATAGTTCTGTGATAGGCCCAATCAGATCCCTGAAATGTGTTGTGTACTGTAGCAAGTTTGCAGTGGGAATTGTCCTGGATATGGAGCTGAACATAGCCTCTAAATGTGGGAGCTGGGGTTGGATTCTGTTGCTGGAGTTCTCCCTGAACCCTTTGATGAAAAAAAATTGCAGTCCACCCACCCACTTCTATTCCATGTTTCTCTCTGCCAAAGCACAATGCTGGTTCATCTAACTTACAAACTGCTGACTCATATCTTTATTGCTTCTTTAGAATTTCCCATGCTGTTTCAGACTTTCCTATGCTTCTTGTCTTGCCTGCCCATCCTGAGTGCCTTCTCTGGGGACTTACTGGGTGGCTGGTGTTCCTGCCTGTATTCCTCTGGCTTTGTGTCCCTGCTGGGGCCTTGCTGGGTGGCTAGGGGTTCACTTGACATTTGAAATTCTTCATTGTTTCCTGAAATTTCATGCTATTGTATTTGCAAATACTCTACATTCTCAGTCTCTGAACTAGGAATACACCTTTCTTTTGGTACCAGCAATCAAACTCAGGACCTTGCACTTGCCAGGCTCTTGTGCTGCTGAGCGATAACCCTGTCCCTAAACAGTCAGTCTGCCCTTTGGGGAAGCTTTCCTTTTTTTTACCTTTTGTCGGTTCCCAGAGTCAAACTCAGGACCTCACACTTCTTTTTGGTACTGGGAATCAAACTCAAGGCCTCCTGCTTGCCAGTGGGGTGCTGTGCTTCTAAGCCACATGCCCAACCTAGGACTACATTTTTATATTTCTTATGTAGTTAGATATATACATTTCAATAATGAATACTTTATGTGATCAATATAACATACACTCTCAGCATTTTTCAAAACAGTTTTTACATTTTTGGACAGTATAATTTTGTTACATCTATTTTTTTCCTTTACGTGTGGTATTTCATTTATCTCTTTAGAATTTATGCAAAATAATATTTAGATATATATTATATATAAATGAATGCTTAATTTTAAAATTTATGGCAAAAGTAAGCTTATTCTCGCTATTTCCATTCTTGTTTCTGTCAATTTTTTGATGTAACTAGGTTAGGAAGTTCCAGATTATCAATGAAGACATTGTATACTTCTTAAACTAGGATAAAAATGTACATCACTGCTTTCATGTAAACATTTTATATAAAGTACCAGTAGTTCTTCATTCATTTTTGTTCTTAATTTTTACTTGATTTTTCTTTTCAGTATATTTAGATGTATGTGAGACTTTTTAATGGATAAATAATATATCATTGTTCTTTAAGAGCTGTAATTTTTATTCTGTCCCATACATACCACTTTTTGCTTATGTTCAATTTTGTTCTTGCTGTTGTTATAAACTACAAAGCTATGATTTGTTTTGTAAACATAAACAACTACTTATGTTTGTACACAATACAGGGAAATCAATATATTTTCAATGACACATGTAGCTCATTCACTTGAATGTTAGTAATTATGAAGGTATTACATTTATGAAAAGAACAAACCACATGATTTTTAGCCCAAAATATCATTTGTGAAGTTTTTGTCAGTTATAGGTAACATTAGGTATCTTCCCTGTGGCAGAGTAACACAGTTTAAGAGAATCTTTGAAAGAAATTTAGCCTAATATACTAAAGGAAGAAGCTGGATTTTGTGAAATAAATGAGATTTAGAAGGGAGAATATTAAGTCTTTTCCTAATGTACTAAAAATAAAACCTTTTTTTAGTGTTCTTTTTGATAAAAACCATACTTGTCCTTTTATATGTTGTATATGGCCTTTAGAGGCACACATATGATTGGTTTTTTCTTTCAGGAAAAATTGGGGGGCACAGAGCATTACTATAGAAAATTTTAGTAATTTGAATATGTATATTTATGGTCACATAATATAGTTTGGAAAGCACAGTCTCATTTATTTATTGCTTATAGAAAATTGAGAGAAATCTCATGATTTTCCAGTTCATAATGATTATTTCAGTAATAGTGTGTAGAAAAACACCTCAGCCAATTAGGAATGACCTCTAAGAAGAAATGTTAGGCTAGTGAGAAACCTGATAGAAAATATTACTGAGAATAAAGCCTAAATGAACTCTCAAGTCTCACTCATTCTTAGTGGACTTTTTGGAAATCATTAATTTTGGAAATCATGGTGATACCATGTTAATCTTTACTGTCAACTTGATTATTTGAGAGATGCCTAGAAAATTAGGAAAGCACATTTCTTCTCGTTGTCCCTGGATGAGTCAAGGAGATATAATCATGGGGACTGTGTTTGATTCCTGGCTCCTTTCTCTTTGTGGCTCTTTCCCTTCTCTCTACTTCTCAGATGTCATGAATTGTGCAGCTTTTCTCTGTCATGCCCTTCTACCATGCCACTTCTGCCTTGGAGCCAGCTGAACATTCCCTCAATCTGCTGAAACTACAAACCAAAATAAACCTCTCCTGCTTTACATTGCAGGTATCAGGTATTTTGTCCTTGCAGTGGAAAACTAATGCAATTACATAGCTGGGCAATACAATATTTGTTTACCACTAGCTTTGCTTTCAGTTGAAGCCATCTAACAGTTTACAAACTATTCTCCAGGGACTATTATCTCCCCATGTCTTCCAGTAGTCTTTTGTTATCTTCCTCTGGTCTCTGGGTAAAAGACATCTTTTATATCATAGTAATTAACTGCAGAGTTAACTATTTCTGAAAAAAGAACCTAAGAAGACATAATTCATAAGACTTTATAATAAGTAACTTATTTAGACTTACAGAACTCAAAACATTTAGTGACCTATTGGTAATAGGAGCCTCTGCATCAGAAAAGTTGACCAAATTTATAAGTATTCTCATGCCTGTCTAGTCGATTTGCCTTCTCACAATCCCCATATGAGACCTGCTTTTACAAACTCTAAACAAGATATTCTTGGTTGGTGGTAACCTCCATTTTATTTGGCTTGCTAGTTTTCTAAACAAACAATTTCCTTAACCCAGCAACTTGTTCTCAAGTCATTTCCCTTTTAAATGGTGAGCACCGACATGGGTTCTTTGTTATAAAAGTGTATTAAGACTATTGCTAGGTATGGTGGCACACACCTGCAACTCTTGTACTCAGGAGGCTGAGGCAGAAGGGTTGCTGTTAGTTTGAGCCTAGCCTGAGCTACACAGTGAGTTCAAGTCTACAGCCTTGTCTCAAACAAATGAACAAAAATAATTAAAGCTATAAGTTATAAGTATTTCATTTACAAATTTTCTACCAGACTGGAAAAACATAAAACTATGCATGATAATTGTAAAGTTTATTAGAAATGGGGCAAATGAAAGTATGGGAATAAATTTCATAGAAGTGCTTTCCTAAACTGCATTTATTAAAATGTGTGACTTTTCTATTCATTTTAAAGACATGTATTTATTTGATGAGGCTTTAAAAGCACAAAACCTACAACTTATAGGAAGAGCAAAGCAATAGCTAGGAATTATAGGTAAATATCAGCAGAGAAGAGAGTTGAATGGCTTCTTGTAGGTAATAATAAGGTAGAGCTCAAATAAAAGTTTCCTAATTTTTATAAAACTCTGCTGAGT
>PVLD010035898.1:0-11401 GCA_004027595.1 Dinomys branickii | reverse complement strand
TCTGACTAAATTTGCATGTCTGTATATGGGTCCATACATCTACAATTCGAAGATATCAATGGATAAAGCAACAACTACTGTTGAGACCATATCACCTTGTCTATAGATTAGTTGTGATTGTACTATTTTCTATGATAATGGGTGTCTGTTTGTCAATATGTTTTTGTACTTTTATGTTTCTAAAATAAAAAATAATAAATAATAAATAAATAAATAAATAAATAAAGTCAGCCTAGACCATGTAGTGAGAACTTGTTTCAAAGGGGGGGGGCACATGAAGTTGAACTATTACACTGTAAAATGCACACAGTTTATGCTACCTACTCCTGACTTTCCTACCCATTCAGGAAAGGAAATTTTCTAATACCCAGCTGACTTTTGCAGTAGAGGCCAGGTGTCCACATCTCAGGAGAGCACTGATCAGGATCTCTAGACCACTTCCTAAGTACTTGATCAGAATTTAAAGGGAGAAGTGTTTCCTGTCTTACAGACATCACTCTCTATTCTCACTTTTCACTGAAGTAATTGCCTAATCCTTGGTGATCACAGCCAGAAATTTCCATCTTCTTCATAGAAATTCCATCCTATTCAAAAATTTCTCCATTACTTCAGTGGCCCAAGTCTTGCCAATGCAATGGAACAGGGGTACATACAGCAGGCCTAAAATTTCTGACTAGGTAATGACAGAGGTAAGAGGAAGGTTTTCTCTGTACACCTCATTTAGCCCCTGTCTTAGTTAATTTTCTCATTGTTGAGGCCAAATTTCTGACACCCAAAGTTGAAGGAGGAAAAATTTATTTAACTCACAGTTTGTAGAGGTTTCAGCCCATAAGAGGTTGACTCCAAGGCAGGGTGGCACGGCAGGCAGGCGTCACAGAGAAGAAACAGTTTATAGTGGTCAGAAGGTAGCAGAGCAAGCAAGAGAGAAGACAAGCCTCTTTCTGTCCCTGATGTTGTACCAGGTACCCAGCCTCAGGGCGGGGAGCACTCACACCCTTCATCCTGTCATTGCACCGTGAATGAATCCTAGCATCACACACTCTACATCCAACCACCTCTGAAAAGCCCCACCTATGATTGCATGAGGCTTTGGGGGGACATCGTGCCATCAGCCATGATAGCCCCATACTACCACTAGCAAAAATGTTAAAATGTAAATGATAAGTCATTTTCTTGATCTTTCAAGAAAATCTGAATATATTTCAAGTTAGAACACCACCACTGAACAAAGCCAATGTATTGCTTCCTAATATCTTCTATTTCTGGTAATGGTTTCATTACTGTCCAGGAAAAAGTGTTTTGCCATACTATTTATGCTAGCAACATGGGTTAGTACTTACATGATCAAATATCTTGAATGTTGTTAAGGTACTTGAAGTTTATCAATATGACCTTATCTGACTATTGATCACTGCATTAGTCACTTTCCCATTTCTGGGACAAAATAGCCACAGCTTCATGAAGAGTGTGTTTATTTTGACTCACAGGTTGAGTGAATTCTGTCCCAGGTCAGCTGGTTTGGAGTCAGAGCCAGCACAGTGGAAGGTCCAGGTGGAAGAGAGCTGCTCACCCCTCGGCATCCAGAAAGCAGAGAGAGAAAAGCAGAGCTGGGGACAAGGATACAGCTTTCCACCTCACACCTGAGGAACTGCCTCCTACAGCACAGTCAGCCATGAACTCATTCGTGGATGGATCCACTGGTAAGCACAGCGCCCGGTGATCCATCACCTTCCAAAACCTCTTAGAAAGCATGAGACTCCAAGGGGACATTGTACATCTAAAACCGAATAATCACTACAGTATCTCGAGCTTTGCAAGCCTCTCTACTAATTCTACTCATCATCTGGACTCTACTGCAGCAGTAGGTAGAGAGTAATTTGGTCCATTTAGAAAATATAAGTTGCAAGTCAAAAAAATTCATTCATATTTCATAAAACATGAAAATAAATTTATGTCTTTCTGCTTTATTCTTCTCCAAATAAGTTAATCATTTTAGACATGCTGTCGTGCTGTATTGAAGGCTGTGTTCTTTAATTTGGTTTCTTAGTTTATGCAGGAAATGGTCATTGTTTAATGGAATAACCGATATGCAAACATGTTTTTCCCTTTCCCTTAAAATGTAATACATTTCATGTTTGAAATAGCAAACATACTGAAGCCATTAGGATCTAAATTACCCAAATGCTTTTCAAATAAACTGCCCGGGAGACTTTGATCTTGTTAGTTGACACTATAATGACAGCAAGCCTCTGCTGATTGCACCGAGGGGGTTTATGTTAATGGTCATGTGCACAACTGCCAGGAAGCCAGATTAGGAGTGCAAGACAATTGAAGAGCCCTACAAGAAATACTTAGGGCCCTCCACAAACCCAACATGCAAGGAGATGGAAAAGGCAGTCCTTCTACCCTTGAGGATGACTACGTCAGCTCACTCAGTGAGCCAGATTCTACTAATTATCAATATATCCCTTCACTCCAAAGAAGAGAAAGGAAAATGTTGCAGAAAAGCATTCTAACCAACCTTGGAATTCATAGGTCCTTCCATCCTACTTGTCTTTCCAGCATCGCTAAGAAATTTCTCAGGCAACCACCCAGCCTTCCAGTGGGGCCAGACACTTGTAGATGAAGCCAACAGTTCTGGGGAAGATGATTCTATGGCACCCATTGCTCTTCTTATTCCTCCAATTTCCTTCTGCTGCTCACAGTCACTGTGTTCTCATGTTGGCCTGTGGTGTCCATGGCCCCTCCCACATCTACTCTTTAGAAATCCCATCCAGGGCAGTGCCAGATTCCTTCAAGTCTGGTGTCTTCCTCTCCTCAACCCTATCAAGAAGTAGAAGTCTGGATTCTGAGTCTCTCAGAGTTCTCCCGGAGTGTCTGCCTGGGGCTCTTGTAATAACTAAGCAAGCCTATAATTCATGGTTAATAGAGTAATCTATAGGAAAATGTCATGGTGAGCATCATGAATCTTATGGAGGGAAGGCAGAAAAATACCACATTTATGATTCTGCACAGAATACACCATGTAGAGAACCCCATTCATCTCCAGGATGGAACAGACAGAGATAATCTGTAAAGTCCACAGTGAGCTCACAGTATGCATAGGAGAAACCAGGGAACCAATACAGCCCACCATGGGTGCAGTCAAGGCCGCTTTCTATCATTTGTCAGCACTATCATGCTGCCATGCTGCGAAACACTCTCTAGCAGCCTAAGGAGAGCCAGGAAAGTACCCCTTCTAGTGGAGCACACTTTGGTGCCTACCATGGATATAGAGGGTGTTTGGGCGCCTGCTTTTTATCAAGCAAATGTAAAACTATTGAGGGACTGGCAGCAACTCTGTAATTCAGCAGTCTGCTGTTTTATCACAGCTCTCTGTAGCTCTCTAATGAACATTTCTGCATGCATGTTTCTGACTGATAATCAGACACAGAACAAGTCCTAATTGGGTTTTCTGTGCATAGAGAAGTGCTACTATTAGCTTGCAGATGTCCCACTAATGTTAAATTAAAAGTGCAAACATAGCAAGCTTTAAAAAAACGTCTACACTGATTGGGTCTTAAATATATACAGAGAACAAAATTGTATGGGTGTTCACATTTTCAGACAGTATTCAAATGTGGCCTGTCCAGAAAGAGAAAAATCAGCAACATGTCTGGTGTGGGGGCTCCACGTTCAACTGCTTAGGAAGATATTTACTGAGGTGTTTTCACTTCTACCTAGAGAAATCAGAAAATAAAGGCTATTCAGACACTTGAGAGGAAAAATCACTAGTTACCCTTAACTGACGTATCTATCACCTGGTTGCAATTTCTCATCACTAATGGTATTCATCTCCTACCACTTGGCAGTGCCTCCAGCTTACAATGCAGGAATTATTTCTTAGAGAAAGCTGTTTAGGGAACCTTGAGTATGAAGGAAGAAACATAAACATTGTCCCTGTCTTTGCCTGTTTTTTGTGCCTTTGACATAAGTTCATGTGTCACTCCTAGGCTTTAATACTTTTATTCTTTTCCAGGCTCATCTCCAATGACAGGGAAGAGGGGAAGATTTCAGACTGTGATTCTATGCACTCCCTGGCTACCTGGCCAACAACTAAAAATGAAAGTGCATTTCCACCATTTGTCTTAGAAAGTTGTTAAAAAGCTTTGATAGAACTGCCCTGTGTGTTTTAAAATTAACATTACATACTTTCAGGAGTAGAGGAGTTTTAGCTGGTATGTGGGTTAATGTTCTTATTTCGTATGTGAAGTGTGATGCTCAGTGTGTAGAAGCGGTCTGACCATGATCACATGACACACCCCAAGAACTCCTGGTCTCCTGTCTCCAATCTGCTGTTCTTTGCTACTTCCATTTCCTTGTCTGGTTAAAGTTCTAAGATAAGCCTCTGGATGTGGAAGAGTTCCAAACATCTGCAGACACCACGGTCTTCTGCTCTTGTCTCTTCCCCCAGCTGAGGTCATTCTTAGCAAGACTGCAAGATCAGACAGACAGTCTAAGGAATTCACAGGCTTTGACCATTTTTATAGTTGGGATCTAATATGTTCCCAAAAGTTTCATGGTGTTGAAGGCTTGGCTGGCAGATGATGGGATCTTAGGAACTGAATGCACTATGCAGGCTGTAACCTCATCAAGTGGATTATTCCATTGATAAGTTTGTAGCTCAGTGGGCTGACTGGGTAGAGGAACCTAACTAGGGGAAGGGGGTTGCTGGGGCCAGGACTTTGAAGGTTGTGTCTTATTCCTGGCCCCTTCCTGTCCAGATATCCCTTCTCCCTCTGCTTCCTGGATGCCTTGGGTTGAGCAGCTTTCTTTCCCCACGTCCTTTTGCTGTGGTGCTTCTGCCTTGGTGTCAGTGCCATGGATTGAACCCTGCAAAACTATGGACCAAAGAAAACCTCATCTTTTTTGTTTTGTTTTGCTCAGGTATTTGGTTATATCAGGGAAAAACTGCCTAACACAGTTGTTTACTCCAAATAAGCTTTGATTTCTCACTCACTGGAAGATGTTCCACAATCTGTCAGGCCTCTATCCACAAAGTCTTTATCCCATCTTGGTGCCAAACACTTGAGAAACATCTCTCAGGCAGCCATTCTGTCTCTCTTGTCACATTTGATATTCTTACCTGTGTTCCTTCCCATGGCATCCTTAGATTTCCTCCCTTTCTTTCTTCCCTCCTTCCTTTCTCCCTCCCTCCCTCCCTCCCTCCCTCCCTCCTTCCTTCCTTCCTTCCTTCGTATCTCCCTATCTTCCTATCTTCCTTCCTTTGTTCCTTCCTTTTGTACTGTGGATTGAACCCAAGGCCTTCACATTGAGCTACATATCTAGGCCTATTAAAATGCTAAGTTGCGCATGCTGGCCTCCATTTTGTGATCTTTCTGCCTAGCCTCCCAGGGTGCTGGGATTACAGGTGTGTAACACCATATCTAACTGCATCCTGGAATATTTATAAGATTTGAACCAAAACTGAGATGTCTTGGAAATGCCACTGCTGTCTGAGAAGATATCACTGAGACACTACCTGTGACACCACTGACCATAGCCTCAGCCCTGTCCTTGCCCCTTCCATGTCTGCATGGTTCAGTTACTTATAATAAATTTATCTATCTATCATCTATCTTCCTTTCTATCTCTGCACTAATGGTTCTGTTCCTTTGGAGAACTGTAATTAACAAAGACCCATGTTAACACCCCTTTTCCTAGGGTGAACAATACAGTCTTGTATATCTATAAGTGAAAGTGATATTATATCTGAGTAGTTTATAAAGCCCTCTGAAAAATAAATTTAAGCTTTATGAGATAATTTTTAGTATAGCTTCTAGCAGAAACAGAACAATGCCTTATTGAAGATCAAACAGCTGAATTACGTGGGGTTGTATCTGCTTCCACTATTCTGTTCCATTGATCTACATTTCTGTTTTTGTGCCACTACCATGCTGTTTTTTATTGCAACAGTTTTATAATATAACTTTAAATTTGGGGTTTTTATACCTCCTGATTCGCTCATGTTAACCAGGATTTCTTTTGCTATATTTAGGTTTCTTCTGATTCCATATAAAATGTTAAGATTATTTTCTCTAGTTCTGTAAAGAATGCTGTTGTATTTTGACTGAGATTGCATTGAATCCATATAGCAGCTTTGATAGTGTTGACAAAGATAAATTTGAGACATTTGAGGGAAATGGATACACCTGGAAAATATAATGTTAAGTGAAATAAGCCAGGCACACAAGGTTAAATACTATCACTGCTTAAGAAGGGCAAAATACAAATAAAGACCAAAACAAAGGACTGATGGAAGCAAACCAAGAAATAGATCTTTTAAAAATGAGAAGTTACCCAGGATACATAGGGGAAGGAGAGGGGGATTGGGAAAATGGAAGTAAAAAGATGTAAGATGTGCTGTGTACATGCACCTCTATGTTGTCCCGTTCTGATGAATAAAGTGCAAATTGAGTCCTGGTGCCCAGAACATCATCATGGTTTAGTTATCCCTCCAAAGTCTCCTGTGTTCAGAGGCTGAGCTTTCAGAACGGGATTGGATCATAAGGGTTCTACCTTCTTCAGTGGGTTATTTTGCTGATGTGTTCTTGGAGGCCAGTGTTATTAGGAGGTTGGAGGTAGTCACTGGGAATGTAACCCAAAAGGGTTCATTCTTGTCCTGGCTCCTCCCTTCCTCTTTCTCTCACTGCTTCCTGGCTGCCATAATGTGAGCCACTTTCCTCCACCTGGCCCTGCCAACTGCACTGTTTATGTATCGGAGCCAGCCGGCCACAGACTGAACCCTCTGAAACTGTGAGACAAAATAAACATCTCTTTCTATAAATTTTAAGTATTTTGTCCTAGTGACAAGAAAATGACTAATATATACATATAGGGATGCTTTTTTCCACCCAGACTGGTCAGTGCCAGGCCAGCAGGATGTAAGCAGCTAGAATTAGCATTGGAGCCTGAGAGTCACAGAAGTTACAGATCTGGACCTGGGTTAGCAAAATCACCATGGTGAGCCTGTCAGTGTCTGAATTCTTTCAGGGTGTCATAAAGGATTTTTTTGATGAAAACAAGAAAGGTGATCTTCAGAAGCCAAAAAAATCAATTTCAGCTAAATCTACTGAGCAGGAGTGAAATATTAAGTCATAAAATGCTGATTGGACCAAACATTGGAGCAGAAGTAGAATATTGTCTCTCACCATTAAACGTTATTTTGGTCAAATCATGTGGTTAAAAGAATCAAAATTCTAATGTCCCTGGGAAATCACAGCCTGATAGAATAAAAACCACAAATTCAACACTCTAGGAAAACTTTACAATTCTGAAGTGCATAACAACTCCCATGGAGCAAGGTTCATTTATGCTGTGCTCTGCAGCAGGCTGAGCAGATGCCAGTTCCTGGTGTGGCACTTGAAGGCCAGAGGCACAAAGAGGGAGTGTCCAACTCAGCGCCTCATGCCCCGAGGATGTGGTGGTGCTTGGCGCGTCTTGACTCCAGGGTCCCAAGAGCTGGGCTGTGGGTTCACCATTCTCTTTGCACAGCTGCACATCATGATACGGGAGCCCAGAACTCAACAGCTCAGTTCCATCACAAAAGTGGTGATGAACATCACCAGCTGGGCGTGCCAGTGCATACCTGTCTTCCCATGGTGCTGGAGGCTTAGGCAGGAGGATTCTCAGTTAGAATCCAGGCTGAGAAACTTAGCAATTTAGTGAGGCCCTGTCTCAAAAGGAAAAATAAAAAGGGCTGGCAATGTAGCTCAGTGAGGAGATTATGGGTTAAATCAAGCCCTAGTACCATAAAAATAAAAACAACATATATCTATATCTATATCTATATCTATCTATATATCATGTGTATGTTATATATCATATAAAATGTGTTATATAATATATGTATATAATATACATATGGTATATGTTTTATTTATAATACGTATGATATGCTATATGTTATACACCTAAGATATATATGATAAATCTGGGACTGTGATGCCTCCTGCTTTGCTCTTCTTACCCAGGACTGCTTATGTTAGATATTATATTATTAACACCCTGGGATCTCACTTCATGAACTTAATTCTTGCCACAGTTCTGGTCACAAACTGAATTGCATGACAATGTCATCAAATTCAGTGGTTATATTCAAAGGTGGTTGTATCGTATTTAATTTGATCTGGTTCTCGTCCAACTTGGTGTGCTATCAGAATCATGGAAAGAATTTTGTGAACCAAGATACCACTTTATTATATTATATGTATTATTAATATTATACACTATATTAATTAGTGTATATTAGTTATATAATGTATAATAATACACATTATATAATGTATAATATATGTAGATCACCATGTAATCTATGAGGCTGTTCTGAGAATCAAAGTGATATATAAAGTACCTTTCACAACATTTACATTTACATTTCATAACCTGGTATTCATAGTGTTGTTCTTAACATTTATTTCCCGACTAGAACTGCTACCTGAATCCCTACAATCCTAGCTTTATGTTTTTCCTAATTAACACATGGTCTACATAGTAAATCAAACGTTTTCTTGTTTGCAATTCCTAATTAGGACATTGGCATAGTTGGCTCCATAAGGACAGTAGTTACTTGTGTACGTGTAGTAAAGGCTATTGTTCACCTAGCCAGGCGTCTGCACACATCAGATTGCTTGATCCCCTAAGACTTGTGTGAGGAGCATCATGACCCGGCTATGACTGAGCAGGCCTGTGGCATTGCTGACTCTACCCAGTGGGGGAGAAGGGACAAAGCCCTTCGCACACAGACTCCATCTTCAGCTCTGCATCCAACCTGGTGCGATTGTGTTCCATGTTTATGAATAAAAGAAGCAGTTGGGATCCACATCTTTGCATGAACTACTCACCTTCTATAATATTTCAGTGCTGTACTTCTCACTTTGTAGCTCTCTGCTTTACTGAAATTCATGAACTCTGGGACACTGTTTGTAGGGTTGGTTGGGCCACCCCCAGACCTAAGGAATCAGGAGCTCTTCTGGAAGAAGTAGAGAAAGTACACTTGCCCCTGTCCTGGGTGTATGATGGTTAGGCTGGGCGGTCACTCACTGGACCTACAGGAAAAACAAAATTCCATTCACAAAACAAATAGATCATCAGTAGAAGAGTCCATGTAACCTAATTAACACATTGAATTTACTTCTGATCACAATGACCAAAATTTTGGTGTCATTTGGATTCTAATACCACTACTTTCTTAGAAATCTTTGCTAAGAAATTGCACTTCTCTCTACATTTACAAACTGTTTTGTGTCTTACTAGAGGGCTACACTTCGTCTACTTGTAAGTTTTTACTGAGCAGAGTGAATAAATTTCATTATTCACTGTTGTCTCTCTTTTAGAACCACTGAATAAACAAGAAAACGGCAGAAACTTCTTTTCTTGATTAGTTAAAGACAACGAGTAAGCTCCATATGCAGGATTAGACTATATTTGCATCTGCCAGACACAGAGCACTGCAAGGACAAAAGCTTGGAGAAGGCAAACCTCCATAGACTTCGAAGTGGATGTCTACCACAGGTTCCCCAGTGCAGGCACGGAACCTCCGCCCTGACAGCCTCCCTGCAAAGCAGCCATCTGCACTGTGGTCCCCCGTGGAGAGAGGCACCACCTGTCGTAGCGTTCAAGGGCACTCCTGAAGTCACAGAGGCCACACAGGGCAGGGACAGAGACAGCAAGGACATTATTGTAGCTCAAACAATGTGCAACTGAAAAGCCTGCAGCTCTCTCCAAGTAGAAATTAAAACCTACAGTAAGACATTAGACACTCAGAAGTAGGAAAGAGAGAAATACTTGTTTTCTCTAATTCTAAAATCTCATGCATAATCTCTTCACATAACTGAAACCAAACCATATGTACAGAAAAATACAGAAGTTAATGATGACAGCAGCAGGCAGTGCGGCGCAGTGGTAGAGCACTGGCCAGGCAGAGGTGAGACTCTGGGTTCAATCCCCAGCACTGCCAAAACAACAAACATAAACAAGGGAAGGATTTGATTACCATTCACTGAGTCTTAAAATTCAGGTGAAAGTTCTAACTCTATTAATAAGTTAGGTGGCCTTGAAGAAAACCACAGCTTCTCATATCTCACATATAAAACAACTGCATTTTCTCAAAGATTGATCCTTTCCCTAGAAAAGTGAGATTCTGTGAATTCTGTCAGAGTGTAGTAAGTGCTGAAGGAAGAAATCATGAATGCTAAGGAAGCTAGGGTGTCAGACAGTAGGAAACAGACACATACACACATACAGATCCATACTGAAAGTAAACAAATTTAACTCAACACAGAAGCAAAATTGACATACCACTCCACGTCATTTTCTCAGGAATTCCTCGTTGTGCCCCACGGTGGCCATGAGTTTTCCTCCTGTACCTGTGTTAGTCAAATCCCATATGACAAAATAAGAACTCTTTCTTGCTTGAATAATCTGTTTCATACAGTATTTCATTATTTCAAATGCACTTTTAGTTACAATATTATAAGTACTTTTTAATCATTTTAGGCAGATAATGTACTAAGGATGTAGCTCTACCATACTAGTGAAGCCAAAATGTTTGAAAATTTACTTTTCCAGGGGGCTGGGGATATAGCTCAGTGGAATAAGCGCTTGCCTAGCAAGCGCAGGGTCCTGAGTTCGATCCCCAGTACCGCAAAAAAAAAAAAAGAAAATTTACTTTTCCAGAAAGTAGAGAGGAAAAAAAAGTCAAAATCATTATTATTCATATTCTGATCTCTAGAAATTAAATAGAAGGTTTTCAACAAACCCAAGAGTGTTTATTTAAGAAAGATTATGTAGTTCTTCAGATAGCTTTCCTGTCTCCTTTCTCTCTCTTCTGTTTCTGGGATTCCCATGCCAGGTGTTTTTGCTGTGCTAGAAGTCTAGGTCGATGATTACTTCCTGATTTTAAAGACTTGCTAACTATCTTCTGTTTTGTAATAAGTCTTGTAAGAGAACTTTTACCTTTACTTTGTTTTCTCTCTTTCAGAGTCATCCTCTTTTTACCTCGATTGTGTGAAAATGATATTTTTCTCACCGACTTTGAGCTAGTTGATAATAATATATATCAGCGAAGGTCTCATGGTATATCTCTCCTGAAGTACACTGAACTTTTTATTGGTTTTTTTTTTTAGAAACTTAAAAGTACAAAAACATATTGACAAACAGACACCAATTATCATAGACAATAGTACAATCACAACTAATCTATAGACAAGGTGATATGGTCTCAACAGTGGTTGTTGCTTTATCCATTGATATCTTCGAATTGTAGATGTATGGACCAATATACAGACATGCAAATTTAGGCAGACAGTTAATCCTCTCCACAACAGAAAAAAAAAAAAAACACACAAACCAAAAATCCAAA
>PVLD010035897.1:0-11401 GCA_004027595.1 Dinomys branickii | reverse complement strand
GGGTGGGGTTGAGTTTTGAGACTGCGTTTTGTTCCTCTGTTTTCCCATTTTTGGGTATCAGATTCAAACTGTGGAGCTATAAATTCCACAGGCAGTTCAGCAGGCAAAGGTCTGCTGCAGAGGCTGCTCCAATGGTTACTTCTCTTTGGGAGAATGTCCCTTAAGCTGTCTGCTGAGATTTCCGCTTCTACTCCCTACCACAAGACCTGGCCGGGGCGATTAAACAGCTTGCCACCCCAGGATTCTTGCAGATAGGCCACTCAGGTGTTCCTCCCTGGGTGGAGCTCCTTCCCACCTCACAAAACCCGTTGGGGCGCCTAAGTAGGTCTTCTCACCCGGGAGATCCCGCAGTCCTTAAAGCTGCTTTGATGTCTCTCGCTGGGCTGAGCTTCTTCCCAATTCAGGAAAAACCGGTTAGAGCGCGCACTTAACTCACCCTGTGATCATGCAGACAGGAATGCCGTTCAGATGTTTTTCCCTGGATGGAGATTTTCCCCGACTCAGAGATCCCACCGGCCAGTCGCTGTTGCTCCAGTTCGCACAGCGCTGGCTGCAGGGGTGGGGTTCTGAGGGGGATCCCGGAGCGCTGCCCGGTTTGGCGCAGTTTGTCCCAGTAGCGCGTTCTCTGTTGGGTTCAGGAGCTGAAGCCGTTCTTCCCTCTGCACTCGCTCTCTCGGCTGGTCGTGTTCTTCCCGGAAGTCCTCATTTCTGTCTTCATATTGCTATATTTCATTGTTTGGGTGGTAATCCTCTGGGAGGTTCTCTCTCTGCTGCCTACCTGGTCACCATCTTCCCAGAAGTCCTCAAAGAATTTAATCAGAGAAACCACATCTCCCCCAAAACATTACTTTCCAGTGTTTTTTCATGACCATCCAACCTCAACTAGAAGAGAGAGGGTTAGGGAAGGGTATTTCTGGAAATGTTTTGAATTATTCAAACACATATGAGACAAGTATATATAGGCCAAATATATAATTTTATATGTAATATATGAGGGGCTGTCAAAACATACCATAACTTGGGGATGTGGCTCAGTGGTAAAGTACTTGTCTAGCATGTCCAAAGTGAGTTCATCTCCCAGTACCACACACAAAAAATAACAAAATATACTATAATGTGTTTAAATAAAAATTGACTACATTAGAAGATACATTTCCACTCACCCCCTCCATACACCCCCACATCCAGCACACCTCTCCCACCCTTCTGGTCACTTTCTCAAGCAGTTCTAGAAATCCCTTCTCAGGCCGTATGACCCAAAATACAGTTCATGCTACTGCTAAGGGTCCCTTGCAAAAAGGCAGCCTCTTTAATGTGTGACTTCTGGCTTTTTCCAAAAGTCTTAGTGACCATGAAAAGGAAACTTTAAATCAATTCAGGATGCTGAGGCAGCTGAAACAGTGCAACTGAAGACACTCAGGAGAGAAGACTCCAAAGCTGTTTCAGAAAGCAGCGAGAACAATGGGTTAAGTGTTTTGAAGTGGCAGAGGGGCGGATTTTAAGGAAGATTCATGGATTAATGGCAGTGTGTCTTTTACTGTAATGCATTTTTGTAAGAAACTACGCATTTACTATAGTTATGATTACAGTATTATGACATGGTCAAACTCTACCATACTCATGCATATGCGAGGCTCTGACTTCTGGCTGGCCTAGGTGGGCCCAGATAGGTAACTACAGTGACTGCTTCTCACAGAAGCCCCAAGGAATCTTGGTGGGTCCACTGCAGTGTCCGAGGACTGTGAGCTCCCTACAGTCTTATCTCACAGCAGCAGAGGAGAGAGATGTTGGTTACTCTGTGTGACCACTGAAGATACTGGCTTACACTCAGTCATCAATGTCTCTACCTTTTCGCTTTGGCAAAGCCAAGACACAGGGGTGTGCACAGTGAAGAAGCAGCACTCCCATTTCCTTGCAATGAGAGCCAATCAAAGTAGAGGCGTGCACACCGTAGGGCTACTTGTTCCATCGGCCGTGGGTGTGCATCCTTGACGTGATGAGTTACTAAGCATTTCCTCACAGGAGCCAACCATCTGTCTGTGCTCTTCTCCATCCAGGCACAATGCTGCCTTGTTTTTCCTTCTGTTCTTGTGTTGCAAGCTTTCTGTCAGGAGTGTCTGTGAGCCAGTTAGACCTGTCAAGACAGTCCTGAGCAATGGTTAGAGTTAAGTGTGTGCCTGAGGGATGCTGGAATGGGTCACTCAGACATTACAGGTGGCAGAGAGGCCCCGGGGGAAGGCTGGAGGTGGCAGGAGTCTCAGCCTGTGAGTGAGGAGACAGAGAGGAAGCTGGGGGCTGGGGACTGTGCCTCATGAAGGACACAAACTGGAATCCATGGCCTTTTGTAAGGATGCTGTGGCGGACTTAGATTGAGAGGAACATGTAAGTATTTACAGGACTCTAGTGTGGCCGTTAGGAGTGGTCACAGCTAGCCAAGCTAGGGTCATTGTGATGAGTCCACACTGACATCCACACACCACACAGGAATGGGACATGTTAACTGGGCCAAAGGTAAGAGGCGCACATGTGTTCCAAACCATGTCTGCTGTGCTTAAGAACCAGTGGGTGTTGATGCAGCAACTGTGCTAAATGAATTTGCTGACTCATTAAGGGATTGGAAGAAATGCCAAGTCAATCTGCCCAGTGCACACTTTTTTTGTCTTCTACCTACATATTTGTTGTGCCAGGTTCCTGTGGGGTATGTTGACATGTGACTCAGTTCTCAGTCCTGGGTGGAATCACAGTATAGTAGCTATTAACACCAGGACTGAAGAACTGCTGGGAACTGCTTATCCCTGGGGCTGATGCTCATGGACATGGCTGCTCATGGACATGATTGCTCATGGAAATGGCTGCAGAAGAGTCAGACTAACTTTGTTCTCAGGTCAATATACTTTGCATTGGATTCAGACTTAGAAGGTCAATATCATTCAAACCTTTACTAGTAATGTGCTATATACAAAGTACTAGTTAAAGATTTGTAGGTAGTAAGTCATGGCTTTTGTCTAGTATGAGTTTATAATCTTCCTTTTCCATAAGCCTGTACACTAGAGCTCCACATAGGGAAGACATTGTCAGAGAGAGCATGGTGTTCAGTCATGAGGAAGTGTTGTCAAAATTAGAAACACAAAGAAAATTGTTTTCACTGAGAGTTGGCTGTGTGGTTGGAAGCCTGCTGGATATTTAGCATTTATTTTATTTGTATCTTTGCAGTAGCATCCTGAGCTTTTGGAGCTAAAACAATTCATCTAACAGGTGAATGGCCTCCTTCTTTGGGCAATGTCTTATTTGATTAGAATGAGTTATGTAAATAATAGAGTATTAGGAGGGTTTACAAGTGAAAAGGTATAAGGCTCATTATTCCTTAGTGAACATGATGCCACATTTTTGTAGTGTGTGTGTGTGTGTGTGTGTGTGTGTGTGTGTGTGTGTGATACTGAGGATTGAACTGTGCACTGGACTACATCCCAGTACTTTTTGTTTATATTCTGAGATGGTGTCTTACTCAGTTGCCAAGTTTCCCCGCCTGTCTCTAACCTGTGACTCTCCTGCCCCAGGTTTTAGTATGCTGGGGTTGATTGTAGTTGCATCTCAGGTCTGCCGCCAGCATTGCTCTGCCGCCCCTCTGCAGGGTAGGGTTCTTCCCCAGCACTAACGCCTTCCTCTGGAGGGGCTTCCCTCTACGTGGAGCACCATGTGTCTCAATCCTCTTTGAAGCTGCAAATATGTTTAAAGTTAGTATGTAAGATGAGATGATTTCATTGATTTTTATAGAACAGTAACATAGCAAAAGTAATGGCTGAGCAAAGACTTTGAGTGGAAGATCTGAAGAGGCCCCCTGTCCTTCTGTATCATGCTTCCCTGTGAATGTGAGCACAGATCTAAGTGTTACTCGCCTCAGAATATGCCACCGCCACGGTGAACACATCTGCTTCAAGTGACAAGCAGTGACTGTCACGCTGAGCCCAGGCCTTCTCTGGCTCCCAGGACATGTCAGAAAATTTCTAAGAACCTTGCTTATTCTTTTGAACATAAATTAATAGGAGTCTTGGAGATTCCATAGCTCATTCACACTCAGAGGCATCAGATGTGACATTCGGAACCCAAATTGTCTTCAACCATTAAGAGGAAGTGTGCACACCCACGTGGGAAGTGCATGAGATTTTTTTAGGAAGACACACTGGATGGGGACCCTGAAGAGAACAGAGCTGCTTTGAAAAGGAAGCAGTGTCCTGAAAGGATGAGCAGAGGAGCTGAGGAAACTATATGAGCACACATTCTTTTCCAGAAAGAAAAGGCATCACTGGTAAAGCATAACCTGCCTGAAAGGTGTGCAGAAAAGTGAGTCAAGATATAATGTTAGAGTCTTAGTCCGTCACTGTGGAGAATTTTACCACGAGTTTGACTTCAATTTATTTGGATCAAAGTAAAGATGATTCTCACGGCAAATGATATTCATACTCCGAAGGGTAGGCGACACAAGCCGCGGTTAGCAGACCTTCACAAGGGTTCAGCAAGAGATGGAGAATTAGGGAAAAGGTACTAGATAGATGTGAGCCAGGAAAACAACCACAGATAAAAGTCAACTGGCAAAAATTCCCTATGATCTCAGCCCCCAGAAATGGGGAGGAAGTGTGGCTCATAGCTGCCTCAGGGTGGGAGACGTGCTTCTGGGGGGATGGCTTGCGCAGCTGCTGTATGACTGGAGGCACCCTTCCCTGTCACAGCTGCATTTCAGTGGCACCTGTCCAGTCTGTTGCTTCTCGGTAAGAGGACAGTGACACAACAGCCTCTTGGGTTACCACAGTAACTCAAATGAAATCTTTAACGTGGTCCCAAGTGGGGGGCGCATGAGTAAGAACTTGGAAGGGCTCCTTAGGAAGAACGGTTCCACAGCACAGGAGCAGAAAGGGCGACCCCTTTCTCCACCCATCGCAATGTTCCAAGCTGCCACTCCAGGATAGGACAGCTTAATAACCAGCCCACTTTTATACAACACAGGAAGCCTTTGGAAAGGAGCCCCAAAGGCCAAGGAGCACAGTTGGTGTTACGTCCTCCCCATAGGAGAGGATGGGACAAGGCGATGCTCTGAGAGTATAGCGTGGCCCTGTTTGATGCCCTGGACTTAGAACAGCCTCCTCTGCACCAGGTGGGGCAGGGCATCTGCAAGGAGGCTTTCCAGGGAGGATAGTGCGAGGCTTCAGGCCTCCTGAATGGCGCTGCCAAGGGCTGTGTCTCTGTGACCCACCTGGAACAGTCCTGCCTGATGGCTCCTGCAGAGAAGGGACAGTAATGGAGAGGGAGCAGGTCTGAGCAGCCTTGCCTGCGAGGCCCAGCTTTCCCCTGTCCACAGGGTGCGGCACTGAGCTCACCAACTCTGGGTTCACGCTGGTCCTGGAGGACGGTATTGTGCAGTGGACAATGGTGAAGACGGAAACTTTTCAAAGAGTGACCCTCCTTCCTGTCCCTCGCCCACACCCTTCCTTTCCGGAGTGCACTGGTCCTGCGACCTTAGGACCTGGAGCACTAGTACCACCCTGGTGGGCATGCGTGTGGGCTGGCTCAGCTTCTTCCCTGCTCACTAATTTAGGGCCCTCTCTGTGCACACTGTGTAGACTGTCTGCTGAGGAGGTGCAGGGGCCTCAGAATTTGGGCACTAACGTCTCACCACTGCAATGGGAGGACTTACAGAGTTCAGGAAAGTGAATTGCTAGTAGAAGTAGGAGCAAAGTGTGAATACTTAAAAAGAAAACAGTTTTTCTCTTCGCTTCAGTATCAAGGCATAACAGCTTAAAAATAAGTTTTCCAGAATGTCCCGTGTCATCTCAAACCATCCTCTGTTGATGAACTGACACAAACTTACCATGATTCCTCTACTCCATTCACTAAAATCCTGCAGGCAAAGGGTGGGCTCAGGCTACTTTGGAGTCCCCATGACAGCAGTCCGGGGACTCAGGACCTTCCTCAAATCACAGCAACTGCAGAGCAGGCTGGAGGCAGCATGAGCCCTTTGTGTCTGCAAGAGCCCAGCCTTGTCCCTGTCCACCCTGGAATTCAACCTTACCATTACACACTTTGCGGCATTTTGGGCTGAAATGAAAGTGGCTGCCCGGATACTCTGGTCTACTTTCTGGCATTTAATCATGTGGGTTTTAGTCACTGCTCATGTATAAACTGAACAGCAGCATCTGTTGTGGGCCCGTGTGTGTGTGTGTGTGTGTGTGTGTGTGTGTGTGTGTGAGCTGAGGTCTAGGGAGTGACACACTTCTTTCCAGACCACGAACCTCAAACATTTGCAGCATTTCTCACCATTTGCAGAAACTGAGGAAAAATATTTGGAGATTTGAAGGTCAGCTTGTCCCAAAGTTGACACTAATTGTAGGACACCATTCCCTCACTAAACTACAAAATGAATGAGGAGGGAAAATGCTAGTCAGACTGCCAGTGAGAGGAACCCTGCCTATCTCTACCGCAGAGAACAAGAGTAAATTCTTACTTTTATGTTTTCCATTTATATCTTCTTTTCTTATTTCTTAGCCAATTGCAGAGATACACCAGTGGGCTTCATACAGGGCTGTTTTTCAAATGTGTTTGCCCTCACTAACAAAAAGCACTGAAGATTTTCAGTTGTCTTAGAAAGAACTCTGGAGTGACAAGTATGTGTACACCTCCTGGATGTTTCTTACCTCAGGTACCAGGCCCCAGTTAAACATCAGCAGGAAAATGATGGGTAAATTTGAAAGCAAATAAACATCCAAAAGAAAATGATACCCAAAGTTCATTAGGGTGCGACTTTCCCACTGGTGATAACAGAAACACGGAGTTTCCAGCAGTGCCGAGGGACCAAATGGACTCACACTTCTGACAGAGAGTGATGGTAAGGGCTGCCTTGCAGACCTCGGCAAGCATTCGGTAACACTACCACCATGAGCAGCCACGGTGACGCACCAGCCACCGGTAGAGCTCTTCCTCTCTGCATCCCCATCCAGTCAGGGGCTGGTCTGTCAGGATGGCTCACTACAGCAGCAAAGGGAAACCAAGCTGGAGGAGTTCTCATCCAGTTATCATAGGTGCTCAGGACACATGATCCCAAGGGTGACTGGAGAAAACTGTAACAAGCTGTCCTGGCAGATGGACCACTTCAAAGGAAAAGCTCTACACTTCCCTTAGCTCTCTAAAATAAAGTGTACTGTGCAACTTTACACGTGGGAAAGGGACTTTACTTCTGCGGTGGAAATGGTCTTTAGGGAAGGAGTCTGTATAAGGAAAGCAGCTCCAGATGGACTCTTATTCCCAGAGAGACTCTTATCTTTACAAAAGGTGACCTTCAACAACCATGCCCGTCCCCCACTGGTAAGTCCTCTCCATAGCCCACCACCCCAAGCCCTGAGAACCTGCTCCTTTCTGTATCTCTGGATACAACCTAATCATTAAATGTTGGCCTTTCTTTGGACCTCTTATTTTCATGGGACTCCCTGCCTACATAATTAGATTCATTCTTGCATCATTTGAATTATCTGACTTGCTGTCAAGTCAATTTGTCTACTGCCAGAGAACCTAGGAGGGGATGTCGGAGCAACCATCCCTCCCTCATATTATTGTACAAACTCAGAGAACTCATTCCCTATTGCTTTCTGTCCTTTTACCCATTTCCATGCAGAACAGCCAAGGCTACGGATGAACACAACAAAAAACAAACCCAGGGGTCTTGGAAATGGCGTGTTCTGAACATCCCACAGTCAGGAAGCAGGCTTTTTGTTTCTTTTTTACAGTAGAACCCTTTTGCTCTCTCCAGACACCCCTGCCAAGAAGAGGGTTCCTGCAGATCCAGCTTCCTGTAGTCTTTGGTGAGGCTTTAGGCCACCTGTGACAAGGGCCTGCAGTTAGCTGTCACAGAAAGCGCCATTCCTCTCACACACACAGCTCCCTGGATTTCCCAGCTGCCTGGGAGAAAACTATGCAGCCCTCCAGGCACTCCCACCACTTTGATTTCAGACTAAGGAAACAGTGAATGTGATTTTATTCCACCCCTTTCCGGCCTCCAGATTCCCCATTCACCTTTAAACTGCAGAATGAATTCTAAAAGGCAGAGCAACAGTGGATGAAATGCTTTTGTCACAGTTTGCACGCACAGGGTCTCCATGCCCAGGCAGTAGACAGGCAGGGTTTTGTTGCCCATCACGTATGGACCAGACCCCAGCTGTGCTGCCTTCACTTGCCACTTTCCCAAGTATGGAGGGATGCGCTTTCCTCCCATAGCGCAGAAACATAATTAAATGCATTGTGGGCTTCTGTGTAAAGTAGAAGTTTGAATTCTGAGACTTTAAGTAAGCACACATTTATTAATAAGGCATGATCAAATAGAAGATCTTTCTTTGCAAAGTGTATATTTGAAACATAGGTATTCAACATTAAATGTGCAATTTTTGGACTCTCATCCAAAAGGTCAATCCTGATCCTTGGCATTTAGTACAGCCACCAGGGCACATCAGCCAGGCAGCCAGACCATCTCAGTTGTAGAGAAGACAAAAATGGAAATTTTTAAATGTTGCTTTCATCACAAAGATCTTCACATTGTTTGTCTGTGGCATGAAAATACACATGAACATTTCCAAAAACTCCAGTGGTGTTCTTCCTGTCTTGCCCTGTGAAAGCCAGACCGAGAATAATGACTGCGTAGTAAGGAAATAGTTTCTTGTCAGCTGCTCAGCCCTGCCTTTCTTTTCCAGGCATCTGAACTCTTCTCAGTGCCAAAAGCTGTGCTGAGGATTCTCGAAAGGAGCAGGGCCCAGATCTTCTCTCTGGAGCAACTCACTATGGGACAGGAGAAACAGTAAAGTGAGATAGCCCTTATCAAGAGGTGAACTAACTTAAGAAGATGGGAAGCCCGTGTTGCACTATAATAGAATAAGATTCTTTGTTCTATTTCAGAGATGACTTTAAGAAAGTTCCTTGAAGGATGAGTATCATCCCTCAAGGCAGAGGCGCATGAGGCACATTTGAGCGATCCCGGTGATCATGGATCACACTGCAATGCAAGTTGGGTTCTGACAACACCTGCCTCCCAAGCTGCTGTGGGGTTCCGTAGCAGCAGTGCCCTGAGCTGCTGGAGGATGCAGGTGAAGGGAAGGGAAGGGAAGCAGGTGGATAACCAGAGACGTCTGAGTGCTGCGCTCTCTAAAGGGACATTTAAGTCAGTGGCTTACAACAGATTGGTAGATGGACTCCAGGCCAGAAAACATGGTAAAACCCTAAGGAAGGTGCCCACTGAGGGAGTGTGTAGAGAGGAGGCATTCGAGAGTGCCTTGGGGAAAGAGCCAAGAAGGGCTCAATAGTCAGACCTGAGATATAGGGGTAGGAGGACTGATGCCACACTCTAATCTCAGTGGACGATGGATGGTAAGCCTCCCTTCAATCAACCTCTAAGATGTGTGTTGCAGGATAAGACTCAGAGATAGAGAGAAAAATGACCTCTACCACTGCCCACCACCCTTGCAAGACTCTTCCCAGAGAAATCTAAGGCAATTAATCAGAAATCAGCTCTGGTGCAGATGCAGGAATAAACTGCAGTCACAAACATAGTAGTGATGAGAATTATTATTGGAATTCACACAATTATTAGCAAATTTTGTGTGAACTACAGAGACTCCTGAGTTAGGATAACTTAAAAGAAACAAAAAGGAAGTGACCTGTCTGCTGGGAATGTTTTCTGAATGTCTTTGGCACAAAGGTAAAATTGAGAGGACTCAGAGAGCATCAGCTAGGTGTAAGAAAAGGAGCTGTGCATTGTATTCTACCTCACATTTTAAAATTAAAACAAGTTTTAGCAACTACACACCCAGAACGGCCAGGTCCAAGGCCCTACTTCAAGATGACTTTATCTGTGAAAGGTTCAGAGGCCGATAGGGAGAGGGAGTAACTGGAATGCTCATTTTCCGGTGGGAACGCAAAGTAGTGCAGACACTTTGGAGAGCAGCTGGGCCATTTCTTACAGAGCTAGACGTATTCACCCTGTGGTTTAGTGGTCAGGGTCCTTGGTATTTCCTCCGGAGAGCTGAAAACTTTTACTCACACCAAACCCCCACACACACCATTCTAGAAGCTGTACTTAAAATTGCTAATCTCAGAAGCAACCAAGACACCTTACAGTAGGGGAATGAAAATAAAAACCAACAGATAAATGCAGCGTAATGTCACTTACTGATGTAAAGAAGTGTGCTACCAATCCAGGAAGTGCTGCGGAGGAATTTAAATTCACATTGGTAAGTCAAAGAAGCCTATTTTAAAAGACTACATACATGAGATTTTTACCCTGCAACATTGTGGGGAAAAAAAAAAAGGCTTTTGGAGACTTTCAGGAAATCCATGACCTAAGATTTGGAGGAAAAGAGAGTGAGTGGAAGGAGGACAGGGGGTCTCAGAGCAGAAACTGCTCTGCAGGACCCTGTAAGAGTGAGCCCATACTGTCATGCTGTGGTTGAAGTCCATAACCCTTGAGGTCCCCGCTCACCCCAGTGACAAATATGTGTGGAGAGGTTGGCAACATTGATTTCATGATGAATGAGTCAGCAAGTCAGCCTCATGCTCTAGATGAGTAGCCCAAGGGTGTATCTTGCATTCTAGTAGGAATTTTTTTCTACTTTTTAAAAAATTACTTGTACAAAATAGTAGGTTTCCAGATGCGTACATGCACGTACTTTGAATTTTTCGCCCACCCGCCCAACCCCTTCACTCCACGCCCAACTCTATGCCTCACTCCACACGTGGGGGGCTCAGCTTTGCTATATACTGATAATGGGCTAGCTGCGGGGCAATTGAGGAAAACAGTTCCATTCACAACTGCATCAAAAAATAAAACACATAGAAATCAACCTAGTCAAGGACATACAAGACTTCTGCAATGAAATTCGCAGAACACTGAAGAAGGAAATTGAAGCAGACAGCAGAAGACAGAAAGACTTCTTAAGCTGTTGAATTGGTAGAATTAATGTTATCAAAATGACAGTGTTACCAAAAGTAACACACATATTCAATGTGATTGAAAATATCCATGATATTCTTCAGAGAACTACAAAAAATTACAAAATTTATAAGAAAACACAAAAGACTCAGAGTAGACAAAACAATCCTAAGCAAAAAGCAAGGCTGGAGATATCACAATACCTGATTTCAAATTATACTTCAAAATCATCGTAACTAAAGCAACATAGAGGATCCGGGGAAGATGGCGACCGGGTGAGCAGCAAGGGAGCGAACCTCCTTAATAAACACCACCAGCTCGAGACAGACTTGGTGAGCGTGAATGCCGGAACCTCGGCTGGGAAGTTTAAACTGGGCGTATTTCTCTGAGATGCCGGGGGAGATGTGGTAGGGCGGACCAGGCTGCCGGGGCGAGACGTGG
>PVLD010035896.1:0-11402 GCA_004027595.1 Dinomys branickii | reverse complement strand
TTCCACTCTTCTGAGCTCTGACAAGAATTGTACATCATTCCAAAGCTTTTTCTTTACTCAACATCTCTAAACCTTTCCAAAATTTTCCCACAATCCAGTTCCAAAATCTCCTGAACCACCTGGTCAGGTACAGTTACAGCAGTGACCCAAGTCTTCTCTTTGCTGGGACAAAACACCTGATACTCCCAAGTAATATGAGGAAATGTTTATTTTGATTCACAATTTGTTGAAGTTTTAGTCCATAATCAACTGATTCCAAGACAGGTTGACAGGACTGAGAGGCATCATGGAGGAGAAACTGTTCATGGCATGGCAAGAAGAAGGCAGTGGGTATCTCTTTCCCTTTCATGAAATCTAAGCTATAATCCTTTGGAGTTGTGCCACCCATATCCAGGGTGGGCCTTCCCAATGTTCACATTCAGACCTATGATAAACTAATCAATGGACTAGTCCAGTACTACAAAACCTTAATCCCAGTATCACATACCCACAACTCAGCTACCTTCCAACATCCCAACTTATGAGCATTTAAGGTTTGGGGGGAACATCGGGATATAAGCAGTGACATATACATTTTTTGTATATACCATACCTTTGGGATTGTTCTAACACATGTATATAACATGCCATTAGGATTGTTTTCTTTAATTCATTCTGCCAATTTGTCTTTTAATTGTGGGAGTGAGCCCATTCTTATTGAGAGTTACTAATAAATATATTGAATTATTATTGTCATATTATTTTTGCGCAGTTGATTTCTGTTTACTTTCCTTCTGCTTAAATGGGGATACTGAATTGTACATTTAGTCTGTTGGACATTTTGGCATTGTTGATTTAGTTGTTGTTTATATGATATCCTTTTGGAGTGCTAGTTTCTTGGTCTTCAATTACTTATGGTGCTTTTTTTCATAGAAAGACATAATTTCTTCATAAATTTTGTGACATAATTTGCAGAATATAGATACAAAATTGTTTTGTTATTGTTGTTTGGTTTTGTTTTCAGTTTATGTTTTAACCAGGCTTGAACACTTTACTACAGCCTCTCCTCTCCTTTAAAGTTGTATCAAGAACTCTATTATAATTCTAATTAGATTAATTTATAGGTGATTTGTTCTATTTTTCCAGTGGATTTAGTGCTGTGTGCATAATTTTGTAATTTCAGGACTCTGAACATGATGTGTCACGGAGTTCTTTCTGGATCATGGACAGTTCAGGTTTTATATGCCTCTCTTTCCCCCATTTGGATAGTTCGGTTATTATTTTTATAAACAAAGGGCATTTTGCCATTTGTACTGTTTTATTTTTCATTAATTTGAATTAATCTGAGAGTATTTTCCTTTGCTTCACTTAGCGTCTATTGGATTCATTGCTCCTTTCCTCTTGTTGTTATTAAGATATCTCTGAATAATTGGTCACCAGCATCTGCCTTGTCTTCTAGAAACGACCATCTGTCCTCACCGTGGTCACTTCTACAGCACGCACTTTCTATAGAACACTGGCCATTCATATTTTTATCATTTTTTATCTCATTTATCTTTTCATTCGTGTTTCCTGTAAGCTCACTGATCATTTCAATAAATCTGTTACCTGCGTTTATATAATCCTTGCACTCAATAACTACCATATTGATCTATTATTTATCTCACCGTTTATAACTTCAAATAATTCTTCTGGTGGGAGGCTTTTGATTTGTTCTCCCTTCATTGCCCAATGGATGGATCATCTGTGCAGTATTTTGCATTTTTAGCGGCATATTTTTTGGTACCGGGAATCGAACTTGGGACCTTGCACTTGCCAGGGAGGCGTTTGTGCTGCTGAGCTGTGTCCCCGACCCTCATTTAGAGGCCTTATTTATTCCCTAACCCCTCATGTTTCTATTTTTTTTCCTTGAATTTTATGTATCAGTTATAGTGTTAAGAGTTTTTGCTAGTATGGAGATCTTTTTATTGAGTGCCCGCTTTTATGATGCCCTCTGAGCATAGATGTTTATAGGTATTCACATCTGTCCTAATATCCAACCACACTTACGTAAGTGAGGAAGGGAAAGCACAATGTGATTGGCCAAGCTCCCAGTTCTTCCAGAATGGACACTAATATAGTTAATGAAAAAATGCCATCAAAATATTGTCACACAGTGAAAAGCAAATTAATATTGAACAGATTTGCTACCATGACCTAGCAACACAATCAACGACACAAATATCAAAGATGAACTAGAGATTGAAATACCATGAGAGCAGTTACATACCACCCTTAAGCATAGACAGTAGTTCTACTAGTATAGTATAAACACTAAGACAGTCTAAATAATGGCATAGAGTCAGTATTCACTAAATGCAACAGCTATAGCTCTACTAATAACAGAAATTATTTCAGCAATAAGAGCATAGTATTAATTAACAATCTACAGGCTAATAAAGCTTAATGTTTATATATTAAAAATAGAGATGGTACGAGATGGCAGAATGAAAGAAGTAAAATTTTAAAAATTAAGCAATAGAAGATGAGAAGGAACAGACAAAATTAAGATAAATTATCCTATGAAAGAAAGAAAATTAATGGGATTAGATAAAAGTAACAGAAAAGAAAAAACATACATAAGAAAAAAACACAATTATAAAAGTTTGAAAAAAGGGAATGAGTTCAAAACTTATTTTCAGGGCTTTTTGTCTTAGAATTGAGTAAACGATAGTTTTCTCAGCCAGTGTTTATGGCCTGTGGGTTTTATGGTGACTCTTGTACACCACAAGCTCCTCTTTCCTCTTAGTCCAAGCCGCTGCAGTTGTCCAAGCCAAGGAATATTCTTGGTCAGCCTGATAGATGGGAAAAGCTTTCAGATCATTGGTCTCTGTGCTGGATGTAGGCAGCAGGATGTGGTTCGACCAGACCCCTGTGCTTAATGTGAGAACTTAGACCTGAAAGCCTCTGAAAGCCATGCATACTGGGCCTGGATTCTCCCCATGGAGCTTAGGGACGTTTCCATCCTAGCCTGAGTTTAAACTTCTCATGGGGTAGGGGGAGGCAATCTATGTCTAGCCTGTACCCTTTCAGAGACTGTCTCTTCTCCATTTCCCATCTAGTGATTGTAATATGATAACTCTAGAAACACTGAAATGATGTTGCTCGTTAGTTCTGTGGCTCAATCTTGAACAATTAATTCATTCTTAAAATATCTCCTGATTAAACCCAGTAAAATATAGTGTGTCCTGCACGGGATTATTTCTCCAACTCTCTCCTACCATGTGCAAGTAGTCATGTTGGCAGTAAAACCCCATTCTGCTTATGAACTTTATAATAACCATTGGCTTTAAATTGGGCCACTGATCCTGACCCAGACCACTGTTTCTCCCTGGAGCTACCAGTTCTCCAGTCATACTTGGTTTCTGCAGAGACAGGTATTCCTCTCCAGGAACTGAGATAAGCTTTCTAGACTGCTTTGTCCTCTTCTGTATGCTGTACCCTATTTCCCTAGTTTCTCTGTAGACTAATTTTACTCACAACTCACTTCAAATTCCTGAAATCTACTATTTTCTCTTCATCAAGTTTTGTTTCAGGTGTCTCATTTCCAGATCCCAGTGAGGCTATACTTTGGTGCTAATCACTATTTCACCATATTTTTCCTCACAAATATCCTTGCCTTACGCATGGCTGTATTATACCTATGTGTGGGTCTGTTTTGGGAGCAAAATCTCTTTTTATGAGGACACTAGTCATATTGAATTAGGGTCAAATTCATCTATCTAGCTACCTCTGTTTTAATTCTATTTTCAAATAAGTTCACATTCTGAGGTACTGTGGTATGAATTGTTTTTAATGTATAAATTAAATGTTTTTCTATGGTATAAATAGTGCTGTGTTTTAAAACTTCAACATATAAATTTCTGGGTTACATAATTAAACACATAATGTGATTTCTCAGAAATGTCTTTAAATAGGGTATAGAAATAATTACTGGGCTGGGGATATAGCTCAGTGGAATAAGCGCTTGCCTAGCAAGCGCAGGGTCCTGAGTTCGATCCCCAGTACCGAAAAAAAAAACAGAAACAACAACAACAACAACAAAAAACAAAGAAATAATTACTGTTCTTCAGAATTTCCTTCTTTGTGTTAAGACTGATGGCTGGAGTTCTAGATGATTCAGACATGAAAGTCACATACACAGTAGTGGAGCGGTCAGTCTAACCAGCTATGAAGTACTAATCTTTGAATTAGTTTGTAAAAGAAAATATAAATAAATTTCTATCTTATTTCGAGAGTTATTATTCTGAATATTCTCCTATATGTAAATGAACCAGTCCTAGTGGGTATTTTAAATTTCTTATACTTTGAGTTAATTTTTACAGCAGTATTTTAATTGAAACATTTTGCGTTCTGTTTATTTAGTGAGCTACACTGATGTTAAAAGTAAGATTTTTAAAACACAACAGATATTTATTAATGCTGATAAATGTATCATTGTTACAATTCAGGTTTGCTTTTGTAGAACTGCTTGTTTAAAAGAATCAAATCGTTGCAGGGTTTAATGTCATGTACACTGTAAACCCAGCCTGCTAAGAGGCTGAGGCTCACACTGGAAGATGGAAAGTTGGCACCCAGCCGAGGCAATATACTACGTTATCAAAGTCCGGTGAAAAAATTAAAAAAGAAAACTGAAAAGGGATGGGGTTATAAATTAGGGCAAAGGCGCTGGTTTTAATCCCCAGTCTCTCCACCCCACCAAGAATCTAATCATTAAGTTAAATTTTAGTTCATTTTTCTTCTGTAATGATATATGTAAATATTTATCTTTTCTTTTTTGTTGCATTGAAGATATTTATCTTATGAAAATTGGCAATTTTCCCTTTATGGACCCTTGGCTGGCCATTTATTTTCAGATTGGAGACTGCTTTTGTTTTGAACTAATGTGGTTAAGTAGGAAATAGCAGCCAATAATATTTAAGAATCAGGCCTAGAGCAGATAAATAATGGGCTGTCTGTAAAGTGTGTAGCTTCAAAAGTAGGCTTAGAGACAATTGCACTGTTAAAACTTTAGCAGCTTATATAGGAAGCATTTATATATGACTATGGTTCTTATCTTTGGGGTCATGAACTTATTTGAGAATCTGATGAAAGCTATAGGCTATCTCCCAGAAAAATGCACATTCTTGCAAAAAATTGCCTACAATTTCAAAAAGTTTCCTGATAATGAGAACTCATCCATGGATACTAGTGAACTTCCCTTGCTTTGTGCCATTCTGAACCTTATTTCCAGTATTCATTTCTATGTTACAATATTAATCTAGCCTTAGGAAGTACATTTTCAAATGCAGTAGAATTGTCCCAAACAAAGGAAAAAAACAATACATTCTGTTTCAGAAGAACCTCCATCTCAATCCAGTATATTTCTCATTCCATCTCATCAACATATTGCCACATTTCTTTGTGAAACAAAAATCTGTTTATTTTTCTATAAATATATACTCTCTAGAAAAAATATCTAAAACTCTTACAAAATAAATGATTAAAATTAAAATGACATGTTTTCCAGGGATTTTTACTGAGTAGAAGAAGACGAGAGATACTTAAGTAAGCAAATGCTTCTCTAGTAATAGATACAAGTGTCTGTGAGAAGTGAGTGAGGTACATCATTATAGAATGAAGATTTCTGGGAGACCGTATTATTAGCACAACTGACTACTCCCTTATGTGTGGGTGCAGTTGAATATTATTTTATAATGCATATGTTTTCTTATACATACTGATGTTGTGGTTTTACAAATATTTTGACTAATTTGTCCTCTTTCTTTGTAGAAATTATATATTTGCTTTATTTTTATCTCAATAATGTTTCCATTCCAGTGCATGATGCTTCAGAGTAACTGAATGTAAGGTTATATATTTACCGTTTGGAAAACAGCTTCAATATAGATTTTTTTGCATCAATTTAAGTCCAACACCAGAAATCAAAATATAATATCACTAGCCCCATTAACTCAAAAAGTGAACACAGTGATGTCAATTTGTTTGACTATGTAATAGTGAAAATATTCACTATGCTATATACTCCAACAATCTTCTTGTGTTTTACTAGTGAAAAATATTCAGCATGGAATACTCCATGTAGTTTTCTTTGTTTGTTTGTTTGTTTGTTTGTTTTTTGCTTGCCTTGTTGTCATTGTGAAATGAAATATAAAGTAATTAATTAGCATGGGAAAACTTTGAGACTTTGAGGATTATTCTTTCAAATGGAGCAGGCTATGTTTTATTTATACAGGACTAATTTATAAGAAAAGATTCTCTTTTATACCTTTCATAAGAGTAAGGGCCTTAAAGTATCTACTTCAAATACTTTATCAATGGAGGTAAACTAAGGTATGCAATACCAGAACTGTCATATTTTATGCATTAGCTGTCTACTGTAGAACAACAAATTACTATAAACTTGATGATCTAAACAATTTCTATTTTTTATCGCCATTTTTGTGGGCCAAAATTTCTATAAAAGTAAAACTTATTTATTTGCTTCTGGTTTTTCCAGTTTGAAATAAATTGTCAGCTGCATCTCATCCCATTTTAGGACTGGATTCCTTTTTCATGCTAGTTCAAATAATTTAGAAATTCAGTTTCTTATAGTGGTAGACAGACCTCTCAATTTTTTTGATGACTACTACATAGTCAGTCTGACGCTCCTAGCACATATTCGTCTCACAACGTAGGACCATACTTCCTTAATGCCAGCAGGAGAATCTCACTGATGCCTGCTCCAGTGGAGTCTGTCTAATGTAACAAGTGTAACTAACACATCACTTTGGGTATCTAAGGTAAGTAAACAAAGCAGACGATATCACTTAATAGTTACACATCATCTCACTGGACAGAAGACACAGTTAGGCAGAATATACACATTAGGGAGTAGGATTATTGGGAGCCATAATAGAATTATGCTAAGCATGTTTTTTCAGGCAAATATTGATTTCTTGCTTATTCAAAATTTTTTCAGGTATGTGTGTTACTCTACGGGCACCCTTTAAACCTGGCTGCCTCAATAATTTGAATTTACATAAGAATTTTTCCTCTACTAGCAATTAGATATTTCCATCATAAAGCAGTGTAAACCAGTTCTGCTCAAATTTCTACAGCCATTGTCAAATGACTATGCCTAACTCGCAGGGAACAAGGTGGTGGAAACTTCCCACAGAGAAAGTCTCTCACGAATAGAAAGTTAGGATTCTGTGAGTCCTCTTTTCAATTCACTCATGAGTTCTTAAATTTTCAAGTCTGCTTTTGCATTGAACAGTTTCATGGAGAAGTCTCCTAAATTGGTTTATTCAGAAATCTTCTATTTGCAGTGTTTGAACATTTTCAATATCTCATCAGCTTCCTTGTCTGGCCCCATCTCCAGAGTTTTGGATCACTCCATCCTGCCTCCTTTACCAAGGATGTTACTAGTTAAGTGTAGCAAAGGATACCCTACTGTGTAAATACTTTCATCAAGGACTGCCAATCCTCCTTGTACTTTGGCCATATAGTTTCTTTTGGGGGGTTTCCTTTATGCTTTAATCCAATTTCTGTCCCTTCCTGCAAAAGTTCACTGTAGTAGCCTTTCCTAATAAAGTCAGACTTACCATTTAAGCAGGTGTTATGAATATGATTTTATTTAGTAACATGCAGCTGGAAGTAAAGGTAAACCAGGTATTGTTAAATTATAGAATATAATTGTCTACAACCAAATGTTATCAATTGTAAGCTCTTGTCTCACAACTGGGTCCTATAGAGGTGGAGGGTGTCATTTTTATTTCTAAAAATCTTCATAAGATTATAATTGGCACATTCACTCATTTAAAATACACATGGATAGTTTTTATTACTTATCAAAACTAACTGATATTACAATTTTAATAATTTTTACGTGTCTACAGTATTTGTACCACAATATTAGATCCAATGTACAGAAAAATATAACAAATATTTTGTTTTGCTCCTTTGATTTTTTCTTCAAATCAACATCTAGTGGGAGAGTTTAATATGAGTATGAAGGAAATCATTAGAGACAAGTCTCAGAATTATATATATGTATATGTAATGATTAATAGTATATTTCAAAACGGAAAGGGAAATAACAATTATTTAACAGTTACAGTGAGAAAATCACTGTTGGGGCCAGGGGTAGACCTCAGTGGCACAAGCACTTGCCTAGCAAGCACAAGGTGTCCTGAGTTCTATTCCCTGTACTCCTCCTAAAGCAATCACTGGCCTTAATATCTTTTTAAACTATCTTATGTAAGTTTCATAATAGTTTTCTCCAATTTTACTAACAGAGATGCCAAAGTTCATAGCAATTAATTTTCTTGTCCAATTTTACAGAGTTAGGAAATAAATTAGAATTCAATTCTAATTTGACTCTAATCTAAAATCAAGGTCAGTACTGTACAGCATAACTCTATTAACAGATATAAAAGATAAATGAGTGTTTCTTTTAAAAGGATTAAATATAGGTTGGTAGATAACTGGGTCCTGTGTCTATCTACATGTACATGCTTATATCCATTTGAGTCACTGTGTATTTAGACCCCATTTTACTTCCTTCAAATAAAATTTGGACTTACCATGATGTTGGCATGTTTAATCTCCCACTTAGTCTTTTATGATAAAGTATTCATGCATTTATTCAACTAGCAAATATTTATAAGGAGCCTATTATGATCCCAAGAATCTAGTTGGCTAAGTACTGAGACGGATTACATTTTATTTTTTCAAGACTTCTTACAATAAAGATCATGTAAAATAATCTAAGCTGAATATACATAGATCACTGATAGCTAGAGATTAGCGATGTTTTCATGAAAAAAATAGTGTGTAAAGGGGAACTGAAGCATACAAAGTTAGACAAAAGAAGGAGATAAGAAGGGTACTTCATGCAGAGATAATGGTATGAGAAAAGTCAGAGAAAGAGAGAAGCACAGATAATATTTGTTGCAGTCATGGTTTGCAAGGGAATAGATTTAATACAAGGTACAATTTACAGGATTATTTTATAACATTCACTGAAGATTGAGGGACATCTGTCCATACACTAGAGAGCCAAAAATCCAGCTGATGGCCTGGGTCTCATGGCAGTGTCCTCCATGAGCCCAGCTGAAGACCTAGGGCCATGTAAATACCCTCCATGAGTCCAGGTGAAGATCTAGAGCCCACGTCAATGTCTCATGCAAGTCCATATCAGGGATCTATACTGTAGATATGCAAAGGTCAACAGTGGAAGCTAAAATGTTTGCGCCAAGGGTGAGCAATCTATGCCGGTAGGCTCAGGGATTTGCTCTGGAGCCAGGATGTGATATTTAAGGGAAGAATGAGAGCTCCCCTAAAGAGACTGGTAACTATCCTCAGGGGCAGAGAAGGCCTGAGATCTTTCAACAATGACAGCAGCTGAGTTCATATCAGGAAAACCAGCATGACAAGCTTCTCCAAGAGAATCAACAGCACACCATCTTCCCCTCCAGTTTTCCTTTTATGCTGTTGGCAACAATCCTCAAGTGGACCATCCATACCCAGAACCACACCGATTTAGTTTAGCTGGGTGTTACAAGTTGATCATTAGTTAGTCTACCACAGTATTTGAAAATTTAAATTTGTTTATGAAAAATATGGGGCAGAAGTTGGAATGGCAAACTATAATAGAGAGATTCAAATGCTTAGTAAAGGGACTTACACTTGACAAAGGGTTTGTAACTTTATACTAATATTAGAAGCCTTTCATAGCATCTAATAGAGAAAAGGAGAACCCAAAACTAAGGAAGAGCACTGGCTCAGTGTTCTGCAAGATCAATAGAAGAAGACTTTGCAATAAACCTCAGATTACAAGGGAGGAAATTATTCCTCTGGCATGTTAGGGTTTAAATGATATTAATCAGTGATTGTGGTTTATATGCAGATTTATTGAGGGATTTTGAAGAAATTTTTGTGTTTTTTGATGCTTGATCAAAACAAAATTGGAATCTGAAATGCAAAGTCATGTGTGATTCCCTGCATGCATTTCATCCTTTTAGCTAGTGAGAAAGAAACCTTAGTGAGAAGAAAACATCTTTAAATTATTATAGATACATGAAGGTGTGCTGCTTATGATATATATAAGTGTAGGGCCAGGGATATAGCTCAGGGGCATAAGTGCCTGTTTGGCAAGCATAAGGTCCTAACTTAAATTTCCGATATATATATATATATATATATATATATATATATATATATATATGAGTTGTATATGAGTTGTTTTACAATGAAGTAGCAGCAAGTTCTGGAGAGATGGAGGAAGGAGAAAGTATACTTTCAAGGAAGATCTTAATTAACACATATGCTTCAGGAAGAATGAAGAAAGGAGAGTGTGGCCAAGTTACTCATACAAAGCTCTCACAGTAAAAGATCTGCAGTAATGCAGAATCTCACATTGTCAGTTGCATTGACGGTACACGGTACCCTTTAAGAATACACATTCTTCATAGATTTGTAAGAATTTACAATGTCATGTATATTTTCTCATCTAATTATTTCTTCTAGGGTGTACAGACCATCAACATGTGTGTTAACATTCTGATGTAAATATTCAGTAAAGTTGGTTGGTTAGATGGCTGGTGGCTTGAATTGTGAATAATACCTATACACAGTTATGAGATGCAATGTGATGTCATAACATGTGTTTACATGGTGATATGATGACATTAAAATAAGTATCATGTTCATCACTTCACATGCTTATTTCTCATAACAAGAATATTTAAAATCCTATTATGACTTATATCTAAATATCCCCAAGAGCCTCACGTACTCATAAGCAGGTCATTTGCAAGACGATTGGATTATGGGAGTTTATAGGTGACTTGTTAGGAGTTTGGTTCTGGTTAGAAGATACAGGCGGCTTGGAGGTGTGACCTGTGAGGATTTGTCCCGCTCCTCCGCTCCTCATTCTACTCTGCCTCCTGTTCCCAAGCAGCGAGGATCTCTCCTCTGTCATGTCCTTTAGCCATGCTCTCTTGCCATAGAGCCTGCCAAACATGGGTAGAAAATTCCAGAGACTGTGCGGTAACATAAACTTCTCTGCTTTTAATTTGTGAGTGTAGGTTATTGTGTCACAGGAATGAGAAAAGTGACCAAGACAAATCCATTCCATTAGTAATCAGCTTTGTTTTGTCTTTCTTTTAATAAATTCATATCACTGCTTGATTGAAAACTCGAATCCTACTCCATGGTGTTTTAATTAATTAAAGACTCTAACAAGTGCTGCCAGGTTGGTAGCTGCTTCTAGATCTTAGAAGCATGACATGTGATAGTAGGGCAAAATGATACAATCTTTGCTGACATTTTTACTAAATATAGAAAATGAAGAGTTCCACAGGAATTTGAACTATGCTTTATTACCTTAAGAAAGTATA
>PVLD010035895.1:0-11403 GCA_004027595.1 Dinomys branickii | reverse complement strand
AGTACATGTCAGCAGCAGGCATGACTGAGTGATAAGTTTTCACACCCTCTACCGTGTTGCAAATCAAGTGAATCTGGGCTCCAACCTTTGTGTTATTGCAGCATCTCAACACCCCACACCCAGCGCCCCTGAACTGAGTCCATGGCCAGCACCACTAACGTGACCGAGTTCATCATCACCGGGCTCTTCCAGGGCACAGTCGTGCAGAGAGCCTGCTTTGTGCTCTTCTTCCCCGTGTACGTGGCCATGTTGCTGGGCAACGGCCTCATCGTGCTGACGGTCAGTGTCAGTGACAGCCTGCGCTCCCCCATGTACTTCTTCCTGGGCTACCTGTCCCTGGTGGAGATCTGCTACTCCTCCACCGTGGTCCCCAAATTCATCACAGATCTACTCTCCAAGGTGAAAACCATCTCTTTCAAGGGTTGCTTGGCCCAGATCTTCTTCTTCCATTTCTTTGGGGTTACTGAGACCGTCCTGCTAGTGGAGATGGCTTATGACCGCTACGTGGCCATCTGCAGACCTCTTCACTATATGATCATTATGAGTCGCCAGCGGTGTCACCTGCTGGTGGCCGGCTCCTGGCTGGGGGGCTTTTGTCACTCCATGGTTCAGGTCCTCATCACCATCCCTTTGCCCTTCTGTGGTCCCAATGTGATTGACCACTACTTCTGCGACCTCCAGCCCTTGTTCAAGCTGGCATGCACCGACACCTTTGTGGAGGGTGTCTCTGTCTTGGCCAACAGTGGATTAGTTGCTCTGTGCTCCTTCCTTATCCTGCTGTGCTCCTATGTGGTCATCCTGGTCAGCCTGAGGAACCACTCTGCAGAGGGCAGGCGCAAAGCCCTCTCCACCTGTGCCTCTCACATCACGGTGGTCGTCTTGTTTTTCGGACCTGCCACCTTCCTGTACCTGCGTCCCTCCTCCACCTTCACTGGGGACAAGCTGGTGGCTGTGTTCTACACGGTCATCACCCCAATGCTGAACCCTATCATCTACACACTCAGAAATGCCAAGGTGAAAATCGCCATGAGGAAGTTGTGGAGCACAAAGAAGTCAGGCATGGGGTGAAAGCAGAGTAAGGAGGTTTAATAGAGTAGTCTGTTGCTGAAATGCCTCTTTTTTTTTGAGATATGCAAGAGTGGATACAAGCAGTGGATTGGCCTTATTTCACTACTGCTGTGATGGTCTTTTGTACCACCCCAGTCTCCCACAATACCGTACCATGGGCCGAGTTCAGACATTCTGCTCCATGCTGTGGAACATGATTGGCTTCGTGAGTCCATCACTAGGATGAGTTGGGTAAATCAAGTATAAATGCAAAGTGCAATTTAAAACTGTGTTTTTATTTTTAATTTTTATGTATTTTTCCAATTTTTATTGACAAATGGTAATTGTATATACTTATGGGATGCAATACAATATTTCAGTGCATATATATAAAATAGGTGTTGATCAGGTGGGGTAACTGATGTATCCTCCACCTCAAGTGGCAGCTCTTTGTGTGGGAAAATCCATTGTCATTTCTGCTTGCTTATGTGAAATATTTAAATCTTATTGTCACTCCTACTTATCCTGCTGTGGTATATGATATTAACAACTCATCCTCTTGTCGAACTACATCCATTAGAAAGCATATTTTGAAAAATGTTCTAAGGGTTGAAATTATATTTCCCATTGTCCTCCCTCAGGATATAAACTTAGATGTCATTATATTGTGGAAACAATAATGGGAATAATCAGGGGACATATAATAGGGATCATCAGGTGATCAGCGTGCTTTTCTCTTCTAATACAAGAAAGTGTATCTTTGGATTTTGAACCCTGGAACGTGTCTGTTACTCTCTGTTGTTCTTATAATCTTGTACCATAGACCATCCGAGCATGGTCACCAGACAGCTCCCTGGAGTGGTTTCAGTTTTTGTGACATGTTGGCGCATAAGTTAGACTTTGGCAAGGAAGGTAGTCATTATTTACTACAAGAATGAACTAATAAAAAAAGTTTCAAAGTTAGGTTTTTGCTTTCTCCCGATGTCCAACATTGCCAAACAATGACATACATTATTACAATATTAAATAATATCAAAATTACCTGGACTGTAACTATCAATAGGTGTGATGAAGTCAAAGTTTTCACAAAACAGAAATCCCAGCCCTATCCAGACTTTGGAACACAGTGCTCACACTCGCCTGCTGTCCTCACACAAAGCGTGTGGGTGGCACTGCCTATGTGTGTCCCCACCCCAGACCCCTGCCCCTCACAGCGAGTGACCAGGCCGAGTCCACCTGTCTAACTGCCTGTCGCTATCTCTAGGTGAAGGGCGACGACACATTCCTTGTCTGTGTTGTTGCCTTCAGAATCTCCACATCACCCCGCTGTCCCATTTCACTGTGTGTACTTTAGAGAATATCAGAGAATTGTCCCCGCATGGTTGAAATTGCAGAGTTCCATTGAATTTGCATCACATCAATGCACATTTTTTGGAGGAATGGTGGAAATAACCCCAACAACTTCCCAGGTGGAGATGGAGCATCCCCGGGGTGAGGCAGCCTCGGGGACTTCTCCCTTTCTCCTGGGGTTTTGGCTGAACTTGCAGTAAAACATGGTTTCTGGGCACCACGAGCCTCCGTCAATTCCTTGGTTTCCCTATAAGTCTTACGCATTGGTGATTGTAGTTAATCCCTGAGAAAATGTTGCTTTCTGTGCCTGGAATGATGTTAACTCTCTTTTCTGTATAGCAAAAAACTAAACATCTTGATTTTTATTAAAATCACTTTGACATGATATTCTGCACAGAAGACCCTAAAACTCCACCAATAGTCTCCTAGATTTAATAACCAAATCTAGTAGCATAGCAGAATACAATGTCAAATATAAATAGCAGTCCTCTACATAAATAAGAAATTCACTGAGAGAGAAATTAGGGAAAACACACCTTGCAGAAGACCATAAAAAAGGAAACCCAAAATACTTAGGAATCAAACTAATGAAGGAAGTAAAAGACCTTTATACTGAAAGACACACTTCTCCGAAAAAGAAGACTGAAGAGGATATAAAAAACTGGAAAGATATCCCTTGTTCGTGGATAGGCAGAACCAGTATAGTGAAAATGGCCATATTTCCAAACCTATTACACAGATTCATTGTAATCCTGCTCAAAATACCAATAGCATACCTCACAGAACTGAAGAAAACAATTCTAAAATTAATGAGAACCAGAAGATATCTAGAGTAAAAAAGCCATTCTGGGGCACCAAGGGCAAGGGAGGGGGCATCACAATCCCTGACATGAAATTATACTCTAAAGCTACCATGAAAAAAACAGCATGGTACTGGGAACAAACAAACAAAATAGACCCAAGGGTCAATGGAACAGATCAGAAGATGTAGAAACAACTCCAAACATACTCAGCCACTTTGTCATTGACAAAGGAGCTGAACACTTTGCTGGAGGAAAAAAGCCTCTTTAATAAATGGTGCTGGGAAAGCTGGACTTCCACATGCCAAAGGTCAAAGAGCAAGGCCACATATCACTTGCCATGCACTAACTAAAACCAAGGTGGATCAAAGATCTGACTATTAAAACAAGGCAAGGTAGAATAGGTAAAACCCTTAAGGACATAGATGTAGGCAAAGACTTTGTGAACAAAATCCTGATGGCACAAGAAATACTATGAAGAATTAACAACTGGGATCTCCTCTTATTAAAAAGCTTTTGTACTGCAAAAGAAATCACCAATACAGTGAAAAGACAACTCGTAGAATGGAAAAAACTTTAGTCAGTTGTTCTTCAGACAAAGGAGTAGTATCTAGAACATATAAGGAATAGAAAAAAATCAGATTCCCAATTTGAAGACCTAATCCAAACATGGGCATCTGAGATGAACACACACTTCTCAGAAGTACAGATGGCAAATAAATACATAAAAATGTTCCACATCACTGATAGAGATACAAATTCAAACAACACTGAGATTCATCTCACACCAGAAAGAATGGCTATGATAAAAAAATCAGCCAATAACAGATGCTGGTGGGCATGTGGGGGAAAGACAAACCCTTCCCACTATTGGTGGGAGTGCAGACTGGTGCAACCACTGCGGAAATCTATGTTGAGATTCTTCAAAAAACTAGGAATAGAGGTTCCATTTGACCCAGCTCTCCTCCTTCCTGGTATCTTTCTGAAACAATTAAAAGCATCAGATCACATCTCTATATGCATACCCACATTTATAGTAGCACAGTCTGTTAACAGCTAAATCTTAGAAGCAGCCCGTCACCTGATGAATGGATAAAGAAGATGTGGTTTTTCTTTTTAATACAGTGGAGTACTACTCATTGATTCTGGGCCTTTTGGCTAAGATCAAGTACTGCTCTGCAATAAAGAAACATTAAGTTAGAGACATTTCTAGCTGAATGGATGGAGCTTGGAACCATACTCTTAAGCGACATAAATCGGACACACATGTCAATACAGCATTGTTTCTCTGGTGTAAGAAACTGCAAGTGTAAATAAAAACCAAAATGTACAACAGATAATGTGAAATAGGAAGACAATGTTCAAAGGGGAAGGGGAGGCCTGGGATGTAGCCCAGTGGCACAGCACCTTCCTGGCAAGCACAAGGTTCTAGGTTTTATTCCTGGTACCAGCAAAACAAAACTAAACAAAGCAGAAACAAATGGGAAGCAGAGTAGGCAGGGGAAAAGGAAGGAAGAGAAAAGAGAAAGACTGAGAACAGAAGGAAAAGTGGAAGCGAAGCTTTTGTAAATAAGGAGGGGAAGAGGGGTGGGAGGGAGACAGGAAATAGAGAAAAAAGGAACAAATTATATCATGTGCAGGTACAAAGTCCCCGTGATGAATGAGGTCATTAGGTATAAAATGTGCCAATAAACTAAAAAAAATAGGATTTTTTTCTATGACTTGGGTTTTTAATATTTTTTCTTGTTTTTATCTCACATTCCTAGGAGTTTGCGAGGGAGGCTGGGGGAATTCTTCGTTTTTTTCCTCTTTTAGGTTCTCTCTTTCTCATTTCAACTGTTTTTTTCTTTCGTCTTACCTTTGTTTTATTCCTGTACTTGGCTCTCTGTTTATCTTGTTCTCATTCATTCTTTCCTGCAGCAGTTCTCTAACATTATTAATTTCCATTGCTCCTCACCAGGATCCCCTCCCTCCCTTCGCTTTCCTCGTCACATCCCAGTGAATAATTTCTCAGGTTTTGCTTTTCTTAATTGTCGGCTTTCCCCAAAACTCTACTCTTCTAGTACAACTGCTGAGCGCTGAGTCTCCAGATGCCTAGGGAGTCCTGCACCGTTGCTGTTGAATGCTGGTCTAACGCTGCTAGAGGTAAAGTTGTTCTGTACAGTAGATACTCACTGAAGCTCAATAGTAGGATGATACTTGATTGGTCCTCGTGTTCATACTACACTCGCAGATCTCTTTTCTATGGGTAAAGATAGTACATTTATAATTTTCAAGGTTTGCCAATGTTCAGGTTGTCTTTGGTGCTACAGCTGATGCTGACTTTATTAGTGTGGCCAGGGTAATGCAGCTGTTGCTGTGAATTGGTTTTCTTGGGATGCCAGTATCTGGATTGCCTTGGGGTAATTAATGATACTGTGGCCCATCCCTGGAGAACTGGGCGCTGGAACAAATGCACTATAAGCTCCCACCCAAGTAAATGGAGGTGGTTGGATCCTGCAAGCAGAGGCAAAGACCAATAGTTAAGCATGCCCAGAGGACGCTGCCTAAAAGTAGTTATTACCTAGAGGTCTCAGGGCTGGAAACAAAGCCTTCCACTACAATCAACCCACAAACTCTGACATTTAAAGAAAAAAAAAAAATGAAAACACAAACCAGCAAAATGCCTCCAAAAAAACCCCCAAAATTGTCAAAGTCCAGCACAAGAACAGAATCTTAAAAATGACTGGAGAAAAGTGGCTTTCCACTTACAGAGGAAAGCCGCTTAGAATCACAGCAGACTTCACAACACAAGCATTAAAGATCAGGAGAGTTCGGAGTAAAGTGGCTCAAGCCCTAAATTACAATAATTTCCAATATAGGCTTATATATCCTACAAAACCATCTTTAAAAATTGCTTGAGAAGTAAGATCTTTTCATGATAAAGAGCACCTAAAGAAATTCATGACCAGTAAACCAGCACTCCCCAAAATTGTCAGTGATATCTTAGAAATACACAGTGAAGGTAATAATGATAAAAGGTCTAATAGAATGAGTACACCAGATACAATGAGCAGTTCATAGAAGGGGAAGATAGGGAATCAGCAACAGGAAATGAAACAGTGGCAGGTATGAGTCAGTACCTCGCAGTAACAACTCTCGGCACGGATGACCTCAATTCCCCAATCAGAAGATGCAGACTGGCAGGATGGATCAAGAAACAAAACCAAATGATATGCTGAATACAAGACACACATTTAACCCTTAAAGGAGCTCATAGACTAAAAATCAAAGAATGAAAACCAATATTCCTTGTAATGGGAATTTGAAAAAAAGAAAAAGCCAGTGTATCTATTCTATATTTAGACAAAAGGGACATGAACCAGAAGTAATCAAAAGGGCCAAGAAAGGTCACTACATGTTACTTAAGGAAACAATCCAACAGGAAGAGATAATGATTATTAATATTTATGCACTGAACAATGGAATGCACTTCATAAAACAAATTTTACAGAATATTAAAGACCAGATAATAATAAAATCAAAGATAAGGGGGACTTCAGTACTCAAGAATGACCAATAGACACACTTATTAGACAGAAAAATCAACAAATACCAGAAGTGAACAAAACCTTCAAAGAAATGGACTTAATAAATACCTACAGAGTGTTCCACTCAACAATAACCAAATACATATTTTTCTTGCCAGCACATGGAACTTTATGCAAAATAGGCTACACAGTAGCCAATAAGCTAAGCTCAAGCAAACGTAGCACAAGTGAAAATATACCAGGCATGTTATTGGTGACAGCATAATGAAACTAGAAATCAATGGGAAAAGAAACCAGAGAAACTACCCAGATGCATGGAAACCAAACAGTACATTCTTACACAATGGGCTACAGAGAAAACTCTAAGGAGGGAGGAGAGAGAATTTAGGGAAAGAGGACAAAAAAAGGTTCCACTGTGATGTTCTGTTTGGCTTCACTGGGGAAACCAAACCCACACCTGAGTGAGGGAACCCCATCACAGCCTGCATCCTAAACCCCCAGTCTGCTGTAATGCAAGCAAGGAGCGCAGAGGACAGGAGGTGCCTCCACCATGTCTAGCTCTGGGTCAAATGCTTCTAAAGATCTGTTGACAGAATATAAAAGCATCCAGCACAAAAGACAATGAGGGTTCTCTAGTATATCAACATCTGCTTTAAAAATATTCATTCCTACCTACTGGTAGAATGTGCTGGGTGATACATTAAGTATTGGAAAGCAGCGAAGCTGAAGAGATGTTTAATACAAAGAAGGTGAAAAAGATGGACCTGCCTTTACCACTTTCAAACTCTGGGATGAACCACGGCCTACCTGAGTAGCTCTTTGGGATGAAGACCAGCGGGTGATCAGAGATGGACGAGTCTCAGAAAATGCCATTCGTGGCCAACACTGATGAAGACAGTGGTGCTGGCTAATGTGTGAGTGACGTGTTCTCCGTGGTCCAGGCAGGCAACTCTGCATGCTCTTCATCAAAAGCTTTGCATATGTGTTCTCTGACATAATATTCACAATGTCTGATGAGGTTCACACTGATGTCAGTTTTACAAACCTTAGGCAAAAACAGTTGTTCAGAGAATTTAGGTAACATGGGTTTGGGTGGTAGTTTAAGGCGTCTGGGACAGCCCTAGGAATTTCGAAGAGTGAGCTCTTAAAATTTTAATGGGAGTCACATTAAGGATTTTAATGCCCTTTTCAAGAAAAATGTATATATATACTCAATACGCTGGCCACTGGGGAAATTAAAATCCAAATTACAGTAAGATATGCTCTGTTAGAATGACACAAACAAGCAAAACAACAACAACAACAAAACAAACCAATGCAGGTGACGATGGACAGGGAAAGCAACTCTTAGATATTGTTGGGAATACAAACTAGCTCAGCTCCTGTGGAAAACAGTATGGAAGAGTCCCAAAACGGTAAAAGTCAAGCTGCCATATGACTACCCCCTCCCGGGTGTATGCCAAAGAAATGAAGTCAGTTTACTGAAGAGATACCCTGCATGCTATGTCTGTTGTGGCCCTAATCAAACTAATTATGACGTGGACTCGGGCTAGGTACTCATCAACAGAGCACTGGGTAAAACAAGATGGCGCACATGCAAGTGGAGCAGTATTCAGATGTCCAGACAACGAGATACTGTCATTTCAGCAGTGTGGGTGGAGCTGGAGGACACCATGGTGAGTGAAATAAACCAGACACAGAATGGCAAGTGTCACACACACTCTCTCATATGCGAATCAGAAAGCGAGGGACAGGAACAGAGAGGGGAACAGAAGGCACCCAAAGTCGGGTGGTGATCAGAAGGGTCTAGAAGGGGCCCGGGAAAAGGGGCGAGGTTGGAAGAGGGCCCAGAGCACATGGTCCACTCCTGTGCCGTGTATGGATGGAAAAAGCACAGTGAGCCCACTGATACCTGCGAATAAGACATGTTCACGATAGATTTAATCTAAAGGGACATGCTGCCCGCTGTGCAGTCTTCACGAAGAACCCGTGGGCATGGGTGCAGCGCGGGCTGTGCCTGGGCCTTGGGGTGACTCCTCCACATTCACTGCAGAAGCAGCAAGGGAGCGCTGCAAAGATGAGGTGTGGCTAGGGCTGCCCTAGAAGGCTTACACATGACTGAGAGAGAAGTGCAGGTGCGGTAATGAAGCAGACACGATGGGAATGATGTCATGTGAATGAGAAATGACCATGGGAGAGACCTATAATTCTACCCATAGGAAAAAAAAAAAAGAGGTTTACACAAGTCCTTCTAGTGGAGGGGATTTTAACCCAAATCAACATATCCAGGATTTGCCATATAGAAAAGGAGTTAAAGTCACTCCGGATACAAAAGACATTTCCTCAGGGGTTAATTGCAGACGCCTATGCAAACAAAGGAGACCAATGAGCTGAGGAGGCTCCCGCTGTCCGTACAACCACGTTTCACCTGCAAGCTCAGCCAGCATCCACAGGAGACAGGGAAAAATCCCTGAGACTGCAGCACCCCGGGGATGCTCCACTGCTGCCTGGGATGCTCCTCAGTGATTTCCACCGTCCCTCAGAAAATGTACTACTGACTTAGATCACTTTATTGTAAGGAATAGTTGATGATTAATTGTTTGATCAATTTTGCATGTCTATATCTATGTTCCTGAATATACACTTTGAAGTTATCAGTATGTAATGCAACAACCATTGTTGATTCCCTGTCACCTTGTCTGTAATTCAGTTTTGATTGTACTATTCTTACGCTACTTTGTGTCTGTTTGTTAATATGTTTTTGTTCTTTTACTTTTAAAATAATAATAATAAAAAAAAAGAAAACGTGCTGTGAGGTGATGCAAATTCAATGGAACTCTGCGGCTGCAAAGCCATGAGGGGACAATTCTGTCATGTTCTCTAAAGTATGCACAGTGACGTGGGACCGCGGGGTGACATGGAGATTCTGAAGGCAACAACACAGACATGGAATGTGTTGTCACCCTTCACCTAGAGATAGCGACAGGCAGTTAGACAGGTGGACTCAGGCTGGTCATTCGCCATGAGGGGCAGAGATCTGAGGTGGACACACACAGGGGCAGTGCCACCCACATGCTTCACATGAGGACAGCAGGTCTGTGTGAGCACTGTGTTCCTAAGTCTGGATAGGGCTGGAATTTTTTGTTTTGTGAAAACCTTGACTTCATCACAACCATTGATCATTACAGTCCTGGTAAGTATGATATGGTTTGATATTGTAATTACATTGTAGCATTGTTTAGCAATGTTGGACATTGAGGAAAAACCCAAATATTGTCTCTTATTAATTTTTTTTATTTTTGATAGTACATACTTGCAGCACATAATGATTACGTTCTTTGCCACAGACAGTCTTGTGTGCCACCATACTGCAGAAACTAAATTGCTCCAGCGAGCCTTCTGGTGAACAAGATCAGATGGTCTGTGGCCCAAGATTACAAGAACCAATGAGGAGAACAGGATGATTCCAAAGTTAATTTTCAAGGACACACTTTTCTGTATCAGAGGAGAAAGACTGGCAGCTGCATCCTCAAAAGTCCCCTGATTATTGATCAGTTTGGTTCCTTCCTTAATAAAATAGGTAATCTTGCAGGAGGCTAAATAGACGGGACAAAACAAGGAGAAAGTGATGCCAGCCTATGACATATTTGTCAAAATACTGTGCCTTGCACTGGGGACAGTTGTCTAGGGATAGTGGATTTGGGTGTCGTATCTTATAGCAGAATGAGTGACAGCAATCTACTAAATTCACGCATCAGCAAGTAGAGCAGGTGCTGACTTTTTCTGGCAGAGAAAAATGATAAATGCCTGAGGTGAAAGATAAGCTAATTACCCCCATCTGAGCCTTACACATTCCATACTTCTGCTGGAATATGGCGCTGTGACGCATACCTTTGCACAATCACTACATCTCAGTGAAAATAAGAATGTATTTTTCTGGAATCTTTTTTTTTTAAGAGAAAAATATTCTCCTCCTGGGTATTTTTCCAGAAAAACTGAAAACATCACACCACAGCAATATATGTGCACCCATGTTTATAGCAGTGCAACTTGCAATAGCTAAGTCTTGGAAACAACCCAAAAGTCCATCCACTGAGGAAGGGACAAATGCATTTTTAAGAGCATGTGTGGCATTTACTCTAGATTTGACCCTTCAAGTTACCTAAACTCGTGATATTATTAGATACCAGGGAAGCCAATCAAGGCTCCAAAACTGAGGGAGATTGCCTGGACTCTGTCCTTGGAATAATATTTCAGGAGACCACAAGGTCTCTGTTTATGCAGGAGAATCACACATTAGTAAAATTATATCCTCATATTGGTTGATCCTATTCTTGAAGAAGTTATAGAAAGGAAAATGCACTTCATCAACAATCACACTATTATTTCAAATCTGCTTCCTCTCTCTCAGTCTTCCCCTCACACAACCCGTGCCTTTGTTATACTCCACAACTTCCTCATGGCGATCTTCACCTCCGCATTTCTGAGTGTGTAGATGATGGGGTTCAGCATGGGGGTGATGACCGTGTAGAACACAGCCACCAGCTTGTCCCCAGTGAAGGTGGAGGAGGGACGCAGGTACAGGAAGGTGGCAGGTCCGAAAAACAAGACGACCACCGTGATGTGAGAGGCACAGGTGGAGAGGGCTTTGCGCCTGCCCTCTGCAGAGTGGTTCC
>PVLD010035894.1:0-11404 GCA_004027595.1 Dinomys branickii | reverse complement strand
CACAGATCTCAATATTAAAACAGAAACACTGAATCTATTGGAAGAGAAGGTAGGTAAAAATCTTGAAGACATAGGAGTAGGCAGAGAGTTCATGAACAAAAATGAAACTGCAAGGGAAACACTTCAAAGAATCAATAACTGGGACCTCATCTTACTGAAAAGTTTTTGCACATCTAAAGAAATCACCAGCAGAGTAAAATGAAAACCTACAGATTGGGAAAGAATCCTAACTTGCTGTCCCTTGGACAAAGGCCTTCTATCTAGAACATACAAAGAATTTAAAAACATGAACCTGTCCAAATTCAAAGACCCAATCCAGAAATGGGCATCTGAGATGAATACACACTTCTCAGATAAAGAAATACAAATGGCAAATAAATATATGAGAAAATGTTCTACATCTTTAGTCATTCGAGAAATGCAAATAAAAACAACACTGAGCTTTCGTCTCACCCCAGTAAGATTGGCCAGCATTAAGAAATCAACCAATAACAAATGTTGGCGAGGATGTGCAGAGATAGGAATGCTTCTCTACTGCTGGTGGGAATGCAGACTGGTGAAACCACTGTGGAGATCGGTTTGGAGATTTCTCAGCAAACTAGGTGTGGAGGTCCCACTCAACCCAGCTATCCCCCTTCTGGAGATTTTCCCAGAAGATCTGAAAACAGCATATCACTGTGATATATGTGCACACATGTTTATTGCAGCACAATTTGTAATAGCTAAATCATGGAAATAACCCAAATGTCTATCCACAGAGGACTGGGTTAAAAAACTGTGGAATTTTTACACAATGGAATATTATTCAGCTGTAAAGAAAGACAATCTAGGGGCTTTTATAGGCAAATGGTCACAATTAGAGACCATACTCGTAAGTGAGGTAAACCAGATGTGCATGTGCAAACAGCGTATAGTATCATTAGTGTAGGAACCTGGAGGTGAGAATATAGATCGGGAGGTATGAAGGGAGACTGCTCAAGGGTAGAGAGCAATCGGGATGAAGGGAAGGAGAGGAGGAAGAGGGGGATAGCTGAGTAGGTATGTATGTATGTGCGGGATTGCTGACATGGTTGCACTGTTGTCTCATGTCGTATTGATGTGGGAAACAATCGGTGATTAGTCGTTTGATCAACCTTGTATGTCTATCTGTATTGTCCTGAGTATACACTTTGAAACTACCAACGTGTAATACAACAACCATTGTCGATCCCCTGCCACCTGTAGTTCGGTTTTTGTACTGTTCTTGTGCTACTTTGTGTATGTTTGTTAGTGTTTTTGTTCTTTGACTTTTAAACTCATTTATTCTTTATATTATTGTTTAATAGACTCATAAGAAGTTTGTGTTTATTAGCTTGTACTCTAGTCTTACTTCTTCCTTTTTAGTCTGGATACATTTTGTTTTAAATATGTTTCTTTGTTTTTAGACGTTTTCCCTGACCCTTTTTTGTCTAAATATCTTAAACTAGAACCTCCAACACAATATTAAAGTGAAAAATATATGCATCCTATTTTTCCATGAACTTTGGAAAAAAACATTTTAAAAACAAGTATAAGACATGTGACCTTCCCATACGCATCCTTTAGTAGATTGACAATATTACTTCCCATTGTTAGTTTCTTTGAGCATTTATCATGAAAGAGTGTTGAATGTTGTGAAGTGCTTTCTCTGAATCTATTCTGATGCTAATCTTATATTTATCCTTCATCAATACAATGTGTACAGTACACTAACTGGTTTTCAGCTGTTGAACCACATTGCATTCATAGCATATGATCCACTTGGCCAGAGTCTACTACCTCTTACTATATTTTGCTGAATAGAATTTTCTAACATATTGCTAAAGAATTTCTGTATGCATATTCATAAGGACTATTGATATGTAGGGGGTTTTTTTGGAGAGGTTTTCTGTAGTTTGAGTGTCAGGATAGTTGGCCTCATAAAAAGAGTTAAGTATTCCCTCTTCTAATTTTTTAAGAGTTGTGAAGTACTGGTATTAATTCTCTGAATGTTTTGTAGAATTCACCAGTAAGGGCATCTGAGCAGTAAAGGCAACTTATTTGTAAAAAGTTCAAAATGACACATTCAGTCACCTTCACTGATGCTTTCTCTATTCATGTTCTCTATTGTTCTCGAGTTTCTTCCAGGAATTCTTAATCTAAGGATTTCCTCTTTTATCTGTTTGTAACATGGTATGAACTGTTCATAGTATTTGCACTAAATCTTTTTTATATTAAATATGTCACTTATGATGTTACTTTTGTGCTGTATTGTACTGTCATAGTATTGTAATTAGCACTGTAATATCTATCATAATTTTACTCTTGTGAAATACCAATTTTGTTGATCTTTTCAAAGAACAAAATTTGTTTCATAATATTTTCTCTATTTTTTCTATTAACTACTCCTCTCATTTCATTCTTATAATTATTATCTACTAATTTTGCTTAAATATATTATACTTTCATTGCTTAATTTCCCAAAGTAGACAGGTAATTTATAATTAGAGATCTTATCTCCACTAAAAATACATAGATATAGCTATGAATTTTTCTCTAAAATTCGTTTAACTGTACTCCTTCAATTTTGTTCTACTGTGTTTTTATTTTTCACTCACTGTATTTCCCAGTTGTGCTTTTGATTCATTGGTCATATACAAGTGTGCTGATTTATTCCTACCTATTTGTAAATCTACAAACTTTTTTCTACTATTAATTGTTAATTTAATTCAGCATCGTTGGAAAACACACCTTACATGACTTCAATGATATGATGTTTATAAAACGATGTGTTGCCCTGTGGTTTTAGTATTAGGTTCACTCTGGGGTACATAAATGTGTACTCCAGATTCTGTACACTTGTCAGAATGTATATTCTTCTGTTGTTGGGTGTTGTCTCCTGTAGATGTCAGAAATACTTGATTTGTAAATTTTCAAATTATCACCAGGAAATATTCTTCTTTGTATGTAAAATATTTTTTAAAAATCTATCTCATTAGAGGAGCTGCTGTGGCTGTTTCACAGTTGTTTATAACTTTTTTACCTTTTTATTTTCCAATTAATGTATATTCAAATTTAAAATATTTAAGACCATATAGATGGACTTTCATCCAGCCTCCCAATGTCTGCCTTTTAAATGGCTTGTTTAATCCATTGACAATGTTGTTAATAATATGGTTGAATTTGAAATCACACACTTTCAATTTGCTGTGGGTCCTATTATCCCCTTTCTCCCAATTCTTCTTGTTGCCTTATTTTGTATTAAATGGATGAGCTTGCAATGTGTCATTTTAATTCCTATGATGATATTTCAAGCTGTAATTTTAAATTGCTACAATTTATAGTGTACATGCTAAATTATCTACTTCAGCATGTCATATTTCCAGCAAAATATAGAATTTTTGTTATGTTTAACTCCATTTCCCCCCAATGTTCTTGTGCTAATATTCCTTATATATGTGTATGTGTGTATGTATATATGCTTATATACATTAAAAATCAATAGTCCCATTGGTATAGTTATCATTTTACATAATTATCTTTTTCAAAAGCTGAGGGATCATGAGATAAGAATACATGTATAGGTTTTCATAGTAAATTTTTCATTTTGCTGTTTTTGTTTCTTTTCTATTTTGTTTATAGTTTTAAATATAATGTGTTGTGATTTTTTACTGAATACTGCTTTCTTCCCACAAACCTTCTTTGTGCTGTTATTGGCAAATATGTTCTGTCAAGTAGTATCGTGAAATACATAATGTTTTAAGCAACTGCTTTCTAAATTAGTCAAGTAGAGAAACACTTTTTAAAAATGCAATTATACCATCATTGTATATTACTTGCATAATTACTTTTGTGTAGCTTTCTCTCACTCTTCTTTTTTTTTAAGTGGGTCATCTGTCAGGTGCCATTTGCTTTATGCTTGAATAATTCTTTCAAACTTCCTCTAAGGCAGGCCTACTAATAATGAACACTTTGTGAAATATCTTTATTTTACCGTGATTTTTGAAAACTCATATTACTGTGTATAAAATTGTTGACCGACAGGAATTGTGACTAGATGTCACTTTGAATGTGTCACCCCAGGCCTCTGGCCTCCATTGTTTCTGATGAGAAGTCAGCTGTTAATCTCACTGATGTTCTTTTGTGTGCAAAGTTATTTTACTCCTGCTGCCTTTGTAATCTTCTCTTTAATTTAGCTTTCAACATCTTCACTATGTTATTCCAGGGTGTTGCTTTCTGTCTTTTTTACTTGAAGTTCTTTGAGTTTCTTAATATATAGATGAAGATTTTTAATCAAGTTTGAAGAGTTTTCAGCCATTTTATCTTCAAATATTTTTTCTGTGCCTTTCTCTTTTGTCTTTCAGATCTTCATATTATGCATATTTTGGTATACATTTAATGAAGTCTACATCCTCCTGAAATTATCTTTAGTTCTTTTTTAATTCTTTTTTATCCTCTTTATCTCCTGTATTTGTCGTATGCTAGTTCTTTATTTTGCCATCTCAAAACAACTGCTGAGAATCTGTACTGAATTTTTCACTTAGATTATTTTCTTTCTCCATTGTAAAATTTCCTTTCAATTCTTCTTTAAAAATTTTTTTATTTCTTTATTGATGGCTTTGTTTGATGAGACACTGTTGCTTCCCACCTATTAGTTCTTGAATGTGTTTTATTTTAGTTCTTCACACATATTCATAAGAGAGTTTATTTGACCTCTTTGCTAAGACCATCATCTTATTCCTTTCAATGGAATTTCCAATGTACACTTTTTATCCTATATGTGTCATGGTTTTCTGTTTCATTGCATGTCTCATATACATTTTAAAATCTGAAAAATTTAGATAATACAGTATAGTGACTGTATACTGGTCTACCCAGAGGTTGTTTTCCTCTGTGTGTTTTTCTTTTTTACATTTGGTAGATGATGAGAGTGTTTTGCAAAGTATATTTGCCCTGAAACGTGCAGCATCTACTCTCCATCATTAGAGTTTTAACCTCATTTTTATTGTTTAGACCAGCTACCTAGGATTTGTTTACGGATCAGCATAAGCAGCTGATTAGTCAAAGAAAATCCTTCAGTTCTGCTGGGCAGACAAATTGATACCTTTTGCCATTAGACTTGTGGCTTGAAAGCTGCTGTCCTTGCTCAGAGAATCTGCTTTTTTTCCCTTTTGCCTAGCTTCTAGCTTTAGTCACAAGCCAGCGACTTGGAAGACACTCTCTTATTTTTTTCTAAGAGTATACATTGTATGCTGCCAGCAGTGAGTGTATTTTTATTTCTCAATCTGGCTTTGTGTGAGTTTCCCTCTTTCAGAGTAGCTCACCCTTCAGTGTTTGGAAACATGTTGTTCGCAACCACTTATGTCAGTGTGGACTCAGGGCAGGACTTGGCCTTATATGGATGATTCCATGTTTGGCTTAAGGAATTTGTCTCATCTGCACCATGTCCAGCTCTCACTGCTCCTGAAGGCATATAGTCTAGGATTCTCACACACTAGAGTTGTGTGACTACAGGGCCGTTCTTCTTTATGGCCTCTGTTAAGCTTTGACTGCTCTACTACTTTGTTTATATAGAGCTACAAGGAATCTCTTAATTGTCCACCAAGATTCCCATTTGTCATGAATATACTTATGCATGGAGTTCTCTGCTACATTGCAAATAAAGTTAGAATCCTAAGACAGAACCATGATTATTTTGTTTTTATGTTTCCCTTTCTTTCTGCAGCACCAGAGCCAAGGTCTATGATCCATTTTCAGTGAGGTAAGAGTGCCATGGGCAGTGGTTGGGGAAACCCATGGTCTTCTCTGCTTTATCTTCCTTTAATGAAACTTTCACCCTAGGAGTGAGGTTGCGGCACTGATCAAAGCCCCAATATCATCAGCCTGGGTGACCTGAGATAGACATTCTTTCATTTAGCTGAAAGGTAAATAGAGAAGGAGAGGTCTCTTTTTCTCAGATTTATCTGCCGAGGATGGAGATTCTTAACATGGGCATAGGTGGACAATGATAGGGAAATATACACAAAAGACCAGAAGCTAGTGGGGAAGGTGGCACTGCCTTGACTTCACATGCCTGGGCCAGAGCTTTTACAACACAATGTTAAGCATGGTAAAGAGCATGTGATTTCTCACAAGCAATAGCCTTTTGAAGTTCCTACTGAGCAATGAAAGACTTTTTTGCATGTATGTTTGTCCGTTTGCTCTACACCCTTCAGGAAAGTATCTAGAAGCTTTTGGTCAGTTTAAAAATAATTTCATAAATTAAATGGTTGTTCTGCAAGGAAGTAGTTCTACTGTATTCCTTACCACCCCATTCAGGATGTCAACATTCTATTTTATTTGGCTGAAACTTATCAGTCCTTGGATAAGATGTTGAAATTTTACTTTGTTGTTCTAAAAGAAAGGGGTTCTACTGTATTCCTTACTGCCCCATTCAGGATATCAGTATTCTATTTTATTTGGCTGAAACATCTCAGTCCTAGAATGAGATATTCTGCTGTTGAAAATTTACTTTGTCTTTTTTAGTGAGATTATAACAGTCACTTTTTAATCTTTGTGAGTTGCAGCATCTAGTATATTTTATAATCATTATTTCTTCCCATGTGAATATGTTTCAGTTTTTGATTCTTAATCTATTGAATGATATTGGATTACGTCCACCTCATGAATGTTATGTAGAACTTGGACTGTGCTTTTCTACTGAAATGAATATTGCTTTCATTGCTGAATCAAATCACTTTTGGGGTGAACTTGAACCACAGTTGTACTTCCCGTGCAACAGATGGAAGATGGATCTGCAGAAATCCATTGAGTTTGCCAGCTTGGATTCTGTCATTCACAGGCACAGCTCTAGTACAAAGGAAACATGGCTAACCACAGTACAGGGATCTTCTCTCTGGACCTTTCCCTTATGAGGATATCCCACTGACTTCAGCACTCAAGTAATGCCTCTTTTTCTATTTCAGTCTTTGCTTCTCTAATCCAATGTAATTCCTAGCAAGACATTCATTCTCTCCCACTCCACAGCTACTTTCTTCCACTTGGACACCAAGGCAAGGCATTGCAGCCTTGCCTCAGTCACTTCAGTAGCCGCCCACACCCTTTTATCTACCCCTGTTTGTTTTCATTTTCCCCCAACAAGTTATTTTCCAGCTAAGAACTGAAATAATCTTTTAAAATGAACACAGCTCACTTCTTCATACCTGAGCTGTTCCCGATTCACTCCTGCCAGTGCTGTGATTGCAGTGTTGTATAACCACACTCATTTACAGTGTGGCAACAGCACACTCCAGGTTTGTCCAGTCACCCTCTGCCCTCGATTTCATGGGATAAGGTGTATTGGGAATTCTCTTAATAGCCACACATGCGCGCTTAGGACAGCAGGGATTTAGGCGTCCTCTGGGGGAGACACTTGATTGTTGAGAATGGGGAAATTATGAGGAAGCAATGAAGAAATTATTTCCCTTTACATGTGCTGGACAAATTATTCAATAGCATATTCCGTATGGTTGACAGATAATATTCTACTATGTAGTGAACAATTATCCTTCCTGATGGCCAATTTAATGGCACCCTGTGTTCTTTTGTTGGCTTTTTCTCATTCTTTCAATTGTTACCATGTGTGTCCTAGTTGCTCATTGAAACTAAGCTCTGAAATAGCGCTGCCATCTAAGGTTTGTCTCCGATTCCATTTTCTTTGGAATTCAACAGAGATCAATTCACTTTCCTAAAACTTCCAATTGGGTTCCAGCACTTTAGGAATAGTACCCAAGCTGCTTCCCCCAGCTGAAAATACTGCAGTTTCTGACTTCATAGCCAGTTGTGTCTTGTCCAGTAGGATTCAGCCACACTCACCTTTCCATCCACCAAACCTCTCTAGGCTTGCTCTTCCCCTGGGTATTTTGGCATTAATATATTTTTAGAATTTTCCCTCTTATTTTTGAAAGTCTTCCTCCTTGTCATTTGTGTCTCAGTTTCATGTCTCTTTTTCAGAGAGAACTTTGACTATCCAGTTCTGTAATAATCATTTACTGTATTTCTTTTAACACTTACTGTCAGCCCCTTAAAAGTTTGAGTTCCTACTTCCAGGATGATGGCGACCAGGTGAGCAGCAAAGGAAGGATCCTCTCTGATAGAGTCCCCCAGCTTGTGACAGGCTTGGCAAGTGCGAACGCCGGGACCTCGGCTGGGAAGTTCAAACTGAACGTGTTTCTCTGCACTGCCGGAGACGCGGTGGGTCAGACCAAATTGCCGTGGCGAGACACGGGAAAGACCGGAGTGCTGGGAACCAGAGACGCTTGGTGGGGCGGATGGGTGGCAGCTCGGCTGGGTCCGAGTGCCCTGCGGGTGCAGGCGGCTCAGTCCCTCCCGCCTCCTGATCCTGCGAGGCTCGCCAGCAATGGCGGCCAAAAAATCGGCTTTTTAGCGACTGCAGCATGGGAGGGTCTTGGAACCCATGCTCCTTGAGCAGGCTCTACAAATCCGAGCAGCGAAATGGGATCCAGCTCTGGTCCTGGACCCCGCCGCCAAAACCCTCAGCAGCCTACAGTCTGCAGGCCCGCGTGAGGAGCACAGAGGAGTGCAGCATCCTGCTCCCTCCCCCAGACCCGGAGAGCGGAGAATTAGCACTTTGGAAGCTTGCTGCCTGCACGGATTCAGAAAGGAGTGAGCTATCTGCGTGCAGCGACTGGATCACCGAGTGGGGGAGGAGATCTGTCCCCATACCTGCAGGGAAGCCTGGGCGGGTGGGGGAGCAGATTTACATGCCCCACCCAGGTCTTCCAGTAGGGAATAGCCCACCCCACAAACCAGCACCTGAGCAGACTTTTAAGCAGAACTCTCACCAGAAAGCTTAAGGGACATTCTCCTGAAGAGAAGGAGTCATTGGAGCAGCCTTTGCAACAGACCTTTGCCTGGTGAACTGCCTGGGTAATTTATTGCTCAATATTTCAAAACTGTTACCCAAAAATGGGAAGACAGAAGAACAAAACGCAGTCTCAGAACTCAACCCCACCCAGAACAAATCCTGGATGCTAGGATATAGGGGAACTAGGAAGCCACATACCTGCAAATTCTGAAACGAATGCATCTGAAATAATGAAACAACTCCAACAGGCCATAGAAGAGCTTAAAGCAGAAATAAGCGACATACCTGCAATAATCGCTCAGACAAAAAATGAACTGAAAACTATAATGGAAGAAATGTTCTGTACACATAGAGAAGAAATAGATAAAAGATTAGACGAAAGTACGAAACAAATGTAAACGTTACAAGAGCAACTTAGGAATGAATTACCAAGAATGAAATAGGCCCAAAGAGATTGCCAGGAATTGAAAACTTCCATTGAAAGCTTGCAAAACCACTTAAATGAAACTGAAGATAGAATTTCAGACCTTGAAGACAGGATGGCAGCTTATGAGCGTGAAAGGAAGGAACTCATAAAATCATCAAAAATGCAAGAAAAATCAAACCAACACCTGCAGGATGAGGGAAAATGAAATAATATTCGAGTAATAGGAGTCAGTGAAACAGCAGGAGACAACTCAAATTATATAAAAAGAATATTGGCTGAAATACTAGCAGAAAATTTCCCAAAAAAGGTAAAAGATACAGAAGTATAGTTAACCGAGGCATATAGAACCCCAACGACCCATAAACCAAGGAAAACACACAGACATATAATAGTCAAGATAACAGATATCCAGCAAAAGAACACAATATTAAAAGCTGCTAGAGAAAATAAACAGATCACCTATAAAGGAAAACCCATCAGAATCACAGCAGACTTCTCAAAGGAAACCATGAAATCAAGAAGAGCTTAGAGCGAGACATTACAGATTCTGAGACAAAACAACTTCCAACCCAGACTGATGTATCCTGCAAAACTATCCTTCAAATTCAATGGAGAAATAAAATATTTCCACGACAAAGAACAACTGAAGAACTTCATGAGTGCCAAACCAGCATTGGAAAAAGCACTAAAAGATATTCTAGACAGAGAAAAAAGAGACCACATTCCCAAGAACAACGATAGAAATAATCCCCTAAACAGAACACGTAAGTAAACAGACAGCAAAAGGAGGAAAACAACAAGTAAATAACATAACTAGAATAAGCCAACATATAACCATTATAACCATTAATGTAAATAGTCTCAATTCACAAGTCAAAAGGAAAAGATTGGAAGAGTGGATAAAGGAACACAATCCAACAATATGCTGTATACAGGAAACACATTTTACTCACAAGGAAATCCACAGATTGAAAGTTAAAGGTTGGAAAACAATTCTCCATGCAACAGGTCCCCAGAAAAAAGCAGGGGTAGCTAATATGTTTTCAGACAATGTAAACTTCAAACCAAAAACAATCAAAAGAGATAAAGAAGGCCATTACATACTAGTTAGGGCAAAGCTGCAAGAGGAAGAGGCAACAAACCTAAACATTTATGCACCAAACAATGGAGCACCTAACTTTACAAGTCAAATCTTGACAGATGTGAAAAATCAAATAACTAATAACACTATTGTAATAGGAGACCTAAACACCACTCTGATGCAAAGAGATAGGTCAACTGGACAGAAACTCAGCAAAGAAATAACAGAGCTGAACCAAAAGTGTGAACAAATGGACTTAGTAGATGTAAACAGAGTGTTCCACCCCACAACATCAGAATACACATTTTTCTCAGCTGCACATGGGTCTTTCTCTAAAATAGACCACATTCTAGCCCATAGAGCATATCTACCTAAATGCAAAAGAATTGAAATTAGCCCATGCATACTATCAGACCACAGTGCAATAAAATTGGAAATGAATGACAAAGAGATCTCTAAAAACCGCATAAACACTTGGAAATTAGACAACAACCTCCTGAATAACCAATGGGTCACACAATAAGTTAAAGAAGAAATTAAAAAATACCTACAAATAAAAGAAAATGCAAGTACAATCTACCAAAATCTGTGGGATGCAATGAAAGCAGTCCACAGAGGGAAATTTATAGCAATGAACTCATATACAAAGAAAACAGAAAGAGAGCAAATAAACAGCCTAATGCTACACCTCAAACTCTTAGAAAAAGAGCAACAAGCCAAACCAAAAGCCCAAAGAAGGGAGGAGATTATAAAACACAGGGCAGAAATTAATGCAGTTGAGATGAAGAAAACTCTACAAAAAATGAGTGAATCAAAGAGTTGGTTCTTTGAAAAAGTAAATAAAATTGATAAACCCCTAGCCAACCTTATCAAAAAAAGAAGGGAAAGATCTCAAATTCATGCAATAAGAAATGAAAAAGAGGAAGTCACTACAGATCCAAAAGAAATACAAAAGATCATTAATACCTACTTTGAAAATCTGTATTCCCATAGGATAGAAAATACAGAAGAAATGGACAGATTCCTAGAAAGG
>PVLD010035893.1:0-11406 GCA_004027595.1 Dinomys branickii | reverse complement strand
GAAAGTTTTCAGTTTTTGTCCATTTAGTATGATGTTGGCTGTTGGTTTGTCATAGATGGCTTTGATCAGATTGAGGTAGAGGCCATCTATTCCTATTTTTTCTAAGGTTTTTAACATGAATGCATGTTGGACTTTGTCGAAAGCCTTTTCTGCATCTATTGAGATGATCATGTGGTTTTTGTCTTTGGCTGTGTTGATATGATGTATTACATTAATTGATTTGGAAATACTGAACCATCCCTGCATTCCTGGAACAAATCCTACCTGGTCGTGGTGTATAATTTTCCTTATGATTCGCTGTATTTTATTTGTTAGTATTTTGTTGAGTATCTTTGCATTTATGTTCATTAGAGAGATTGGCCTATAGTTCTCTTTCTTGGTTGGGTCCCTCTCTTGTTTTAGTATCAGTATAATACTTGCCTCCAGAAATGTGTTAGAGGGAGTTGCTTCCTTTTCAATTTCATTGAAGAGTTTGAGGGGTGTTGGCATTAAATCTTCTCTGAATGTTTTGTAGAATTCTGCTGTGAATCCATCAGGGCCTGGGCTTTTCTTTTTTAGTAAGTTTTTAATGACATCTTCAATCTCATTAATTGATATTGGGTTGTTCAGGATTTTTGAGTCTTCCTGATTCAATTTTGGTAGTTTGTACCTTTCTAGGAATCTGTCCATTTCTTCTGAATTTTCTATCCTTTGGGAGTAAAGATTTTCAAAGTAGGTATTAATGATCTTTTGGATTTCTGTGGGATCTTTAGTGATTTCATCCTTTTCTTTCCTTATTGCATGAATTTGAGTTCTTTCTCTTCTTTTTTGATAAGGTTGGCTAGGGATTTATCAATTTTATTTATTCTTTCGAAAAACCAACTCTTTGATTCACTTATTTTTTGTAGAGTTTTCTTCATCTCAATTGCATTAATTTCTGCCCTGAGTTTTATAATCTCCTCCCTTCTTTGGGCTTTTGGTTGGCTTGTTGCTCTTTTTCTAAGAGTTTGAGGTGTAGCATTAGGCTATTTATTTGCTCTCTTTCTGTTTTCATTGTATATGAGTTCATTGCTATAAATTTCCCTCTGAGGACTGCTTTCATTGCATCCCACAGATTCCGGTATGTTGTACTTGCATTTTGATTTATTTGTAGGTATTTTTTAATTTCTTCTTTAACTTCTTGTGTGACCCATTGGATATTCAGGAGGTTGCTGTCTAATTTCCAAGTGTTTGTGTGGTTTTTGGAGTTTTCTTTGTCATTAATTTCCAGTTTCATTGCACTGTGGTCAGATAATATGCATGGGATAACTTGAATTATTTTGCATTTAGGTAGATATGCTCTATGGGCTAGAATGTGGTCTGTTTTAGAGAAAGACCCATGTGAAGCTGAGAAAAATGTGTATTCCGATGTTGTGGGGTGGAACACTCTGTATACATCTACTAAGTCCATTTGTTCACACTTTTGGTTCAGGTCTGTTATTTCTTTGCTGAGTTTCTGTCCAGTTGACCTGTCTCTTTGCGTCAGAGGGGTGTTTAGGTCCCCTATTACAATAGTGTTGTTAATTATTTGATTTTTCACATCTGTTAAGACTTTACTTGTAAAGTTTGGTGCTCCATTGTTTGGTGCATAAATGTTTAGGATTGTTATCTCTTCCTATTGCAGCTTTCCCCTACCTAGTATGTAATGGCCTTCTTTATCTGTTTTGATTGTTTTTGGTTTGAAGTTTACATTGTCTGCAAACATAATAGCTACCCCTGCTTTTTTCTGGGGACCTGTTGCATGGAGAATTGTTTTCCATGCTTTAACTTTCAGCCTGTGGATTTCCTGTTGAGTAAAATGTGTTTCCTGTATACAATATATCGTTAGATTGTGTTCCTTAATGCACTCTGCCAATCTTTTCCTTTTGACTGGTGAATTGAGGCCATTTAGATTAATGGTTATAATGGTTATATGTTGGCTTGTTCTAGTCATATTATTTACTTGTTGTTTTCCTACTTTTGCTATCTGTTTACTTGTTCTGTTTCAGGGTTTCTTTCTATTGTTCTTGAAATTGTGGTCATTTTTTTCTCTTTCTAGATTATTTTTAGTGCTTCTTGCAATGCTGGTTTGGCACTCATGAAGTTCTTCAGTTCTTCTTTGTCGTGGAAATGTTTTATTTCTCCATTGAATTTGAAGGATAGTTTGCAGGATACATCAGTCTGGGTTGGAAGCTGTTTTGTCTCAGAATCTGTGATACCTCGCTCCAAGCTCTTCTTAATTTCATGGTTTCCGTTGAGAAGTCTGCTGTGATTCTGATGGGCTTTCCTTTATAGGTGATCTGTTTCTTTTCTCTGGCAGCTTTTAATATTGTGTTCTTTTGTTGGATGTCTGGGATCTTGACTATTATATGTCTGTGTGTGTTTTCCTTTGGGTTATGGCTCATTGGGGTTCTATAGGCCTCGATTAACTGCACTTCAGTATCTTTTACCTTGTTTGGGAAATTTTCTGCTATTATTTTAGCAGATATTCTTTTTATATCATTTGAGTTGTCTCCTGCTGTTTCACTGACTCCTATTACTTGAATATTATTTCTTTTTGCCTCATCTTGCAGCTGTTGGATTGATTTTTCAAGGATCATTGATGACTTTATGAGATCCTTCCTTTCATGCTCATTAGCTACCATTCTGTCTTCAAGATCTGAAATTCTATCTTCAGTTTCATTTAAGCGGTTTTGCAAGCTTTCAGTGGAAGTTTTCAATTCCTGGCAATCTCTTTGTACCTATTTCATTCGTGGTAATTCATTCCTAAATTGCTCTTTTAACGTTTCCATTTGTTTCCTATTTTCTTCTATTCTTTTATCTATTTCTTCTCTATGTGTATGGAACATTTCTTCCATTATAGTTTTCAGTTCATTTTTTTGTCTGAGAGATTATTGCAGGTATGTGTCTTATTTCTGTTTTAATCTCTTCTATGGCCTGATGGAGTTGTTCCTTTATTTCAGATGCAATTGTTTCAGAACTTCCAGGTATGTGGCTTGCTAGTTCCCCTATATCCTCGCATCCAGGACTTGTTCTGGGTGGGGTTGAGTTCTGAGACTGCGTTTTGTTCTTCTGTCTTCCCATTTTGGGGTATCAGATTCAAACTATTGAGCCAAAAATTACCCAGGCAGTTCACCAGCCAAAGCTCCATTGCAAAGGCTGCTCCAATGGCTCCTTCTGTTTGGGAGAGAGTTTCCTTAAGCTTTCTGCTGAGAGTTCCGCTGAAAAGGCTGCTCATATGCTCCTTTGTTGGCCGAGGTACTCTCTACCCAGAGACCCGGCTGGGGCGTGTAAACAGCTCGCGGGCCCCGGGGTCCGTGCAGGCAGGAGGCCACTCAGGTGTTCCTCCCTGGGTGGAGCTCCTCTCCAATTCAGAAATCCGGTCAGGGCGCCCAAACAGCTCACCCGTCCCCGGGTCTATGCAGGCAGGTGGGCCACTCGGATGTTCCTCCCTGGGCGGAGCTCTGCCCCAATTCAGAAATCCGGTCAGGGCACCCAAACAACTCACCCGTCCCGGGGATCGTGCAGGCAGAAGGGCCACTCAGGTGTTTCTCCCTGGGTCGAGCTTCTCCCCGACTCAAATATCCGGTCGCGGTGCGCAGTCTGCTCACCTGTCCCGGGATCCGTGCAGGAAGGAGGGCCCCAATGTGCTAATATTTCGTTCTTCGCCCACGATCCGCCACTCCCTGGTGCTTCTCTGTCTCCTCAGCACTCTCGCAGGGGCCACCGACCACAGCCGCCACAGTGCCTGCGTGCCCCGGGGCTGGGGGAGGGAGTGAGGCTCTGCGTTCTGCTGTGCTGCACACACCTCCACGGCCGCGGGCTGCAGGCTGAGGAGGGAGCCCGCTGCGGGGACGGGGACTGGAGCGAGACCCCGGTCCACAGCCCGGATTAGCGCAGCCTGCCCGAGGAGCACGGGCTCCGAGTCTGCCCCCGCTGCAGCTGCCAAAAAGCCAATTTCTGGCTGCAGCCACCAGCAAGCCACGCAGGATCAGAAGGCGAGAGGGTCCGGCCCGCTGCAGGCGCCCTCGGGGTGCACCGACCCGGCCGAGCTGCTGCCTGCATGCCGCGCCAAGCGCCTCGGGCGCCCAGCACTCTGGGCCGGCCTGCTCCTCGCCGCGCAAATTGGGCCATCCCGCCGCAGCCTGGGCAGCACAGAGCAACACATTCAGTTTGAACTTCGCAGCCGCGGTCCCGGCACCCACGCGTGTCGAGCCTGGCTCGAGCTAGAGATCTCTCTCTGGGAGGTTTCTTTTTCTGCTGCTCACCTAGTCGCCATCTTCCCAGAAGTCCTCCTCCTCTTATTGACAAAGGAAATTAGAGTGTGGCAAAGCTGACTAGGGAAGTAGGCATGGCCCATTAATTATAATCTTGGATCACATACACAGAACAGTTCCCAAAGCCCTGCACATGGACTTTTCACAAGAACTTGAAGTTTTCCAAAAAATGGCCTAGATCTGATGTCAGCCTGAGGTGTAGAATCTCAGCACTCCCTCTCAGGAGCCATATGTAGATGTTCTCATGGGTTTTCTCGAGATTTAGACAGCATGGAAGAACACAGACCAAGAAGCGCTTGCTGCTGTGACTTTCCTCATGATATTCTGCCCTGTTTCTTCCAATGTATACTTTTATCTTGCTTTTCCCTCTTATATTCACCCCAAACTTGCTCTACTGAGCTTGTTTCTCCTTCACTCTTCTTCATTTTTACTATTTCAAATAAACTTTGCCACTGCTTTTTGCTTGTTTTGTTCATTTTTTATTGTTGTTTGAGATGTGAAGAACCTGGAATTTAACTTCAGATGGAGAGATGAACAATTCAAAATCAGGTAACATTTATTTGGTGAGCCACTTTGAGAAGGTACTACCCAGTGGCTGGGATATGTCAGTTGTAGTTATTACCTTGTATCCACAAAGCCCTGGGTTGAATTTCTAGTACCACAAAAGAAATCACAAGAAACTACCCAATAATAACATCATATATTATTGTTTAAGCTTTGAAATTTTGCCTCTTGCATATCTCTATTCCAAAACTCTGTATCTTTAATAGTATAACCATAAAGCCTTGTTAATCTTTCGTTAGTTAACTCTGTGAAATTCTTTCCTGCCACTAGGGGAGATATCGCTGTTGTATTTAGTACATAAATATAAGTGAATGCCTGGGTTGTCTTCATGTTTACAGCATAATTACGGATTTCTTATCTAGAATTAAAGGTGGTACATAATTAGTTCTTGGTTTAATTTGTACTTCTTGTTTGTTTGGTTTAGTCTGGTTTGGTTCATTTTTTTTGAAAACAGAACTCACTATGTAGTTCAGGATGATATTGAATTCACTATGAATTCAGGCTGACCTCAAACTTGTGACAATCCTCTTGCCTCAGCCTCCCAAGAGCTGGGAATAATTTTTAGTTTTTATTAGTACATGTTTGTGGTAATGATAATTAGATTTATTTTAGGCAATTGGTACATGTATATAATTGATTCCTATAGTATTTTAATATCCAATTTATTTTGTATGACATCACTATAGCTAATGCATTTGATATTACTAGGGTTACATAATTGTCATTATTTCTCTGTAAACCAACACTTGCATTACTTTTGTGACATTAACGATACTAGAGTACATTCCCAGAAAACTTAGTTGTTAGGTTAATTGCACTGCATTCACCCCTCCCAAAATAACCAAAGTGGTTTGATATTAGGGATGAAGCAAAGGGCTAAGTCAGCCTCACCCCAAGTACACTACTGAAAAGAAGCTAAAGAGATGTCTGTATCATCAAAAAAGTCTTTACACCATAAGGATCCACAAACATCAGGGATAGCACCTCCCATATGCAAAATAATAGAAATATGAAAAGACAGATCAACAAAATGCTACCAAAATCTCCCAAAGCCAGTCCAGAGGACACCAAAGGGCAGAATAACATAAGCCACATGCCTTAATTCCTTAAAAGGATAAGAGAGGAGGTTAAAAAATTATACCAAAGAAGTACTCTGTGGAATCACAGAAAATATAACCAAACAGATATTGCAAGTAATAACCAAAATGATCCAGCAGCTTTCAGAGGAGTCTAATTAAAAAGCTAAATGAACTAAATAAAATGTTATAAAACATGAATAACCAGTTTAACAAAAAAACTAGTACATGAAAGATTTTCAATCAAGAACCCAAGAGATTAAAACTATATTGAAGTATGGGCAGCACAAGTGACCCATATGAAGACAGGATTTCAGAACTAGAAGACAATGATGCCTTCAAAAGACCAACTACTCAAACACCTTAAAAACAATAAGAGAACATGAAAAACTGATTCTACAGTGGCTAGATGATGTAAAGAAGCCTAATCCAAGAGAAATTGAAATAAGTGAAAAATCAGAAGGCAACATAAATGGCATAAAAAACCTGTTCACAGAAATGAAAGAAAACTCCCCAAATATAAGGAAAAAATAAACATACAAATAAACAAGGCATATAGAACCACAAATAGCCACAACCAAAAGAGAATTTCTCTGTGCCACAGTGTATTCAGAGTACCAGCAATTCTCAGAAAGACAAAGTCTTGAAAGTGGCTAGAGAAAGGCAATGACTCACACAAAAAGGCAATCTCACTGAAATCACAGCAGACTTCTATACTCAAACCTTAAAGGCCAAGAAGGCTTGAAGCAAAGTGTTTCAAGCCCTAAAAGATAACAATTTCTAAGCCAAACTTATATATCCTGCAAAATTTCCCTGCAAAATTGATGGAGAAATAAGGTATTTCCACTACAAGGAGCACCTCAAAAATTCATAACCACCAAATCAGTATTATAAAAATTCTTACAGTTATCCAAGAAAGATACAATGAAGCCAATATTGTCAAAAAGAAAGAATGAATATATTAGTGGGATGAACAGCTAAACAAAAGGAATAAAACAATAACAGGAAAATAAGTCAATACCTATCACTAATAATTCAATGTCAATGGACTCAATTTCCCAATCAAAAGACACAGATTGGTAGAAAGAATCAAATGAAGAAACAAAACACAACAATATGCACAAGAAACACATTTAATTCAAAATGAAACTCACAATAAAAATGAAAGGATGAAGAGTAATATTCCACGCAATGAGAACTGAGAAAAAAGTAGAAGTAGTTATCCTAATTTCAGAAAAAGTGGATTTCAAGCCCAAACTGACAGAACACACAAAGGCTACTAAATATTTGTCAACATGGTCCTGCTGGCTTGAACCACTTGTGATGCGTGCATTACAGTCCTATCTGGTGTTTGTTACTGTCCCAAGCTGCCCAATAGGACAGTCATACATATAACACCTGTGGGTGAGAGTCACCCAACGGAAAGACCTACAAATTAGGAACTCTGACCTTGCTGTGAACACATTAAGGGAACAATTCAATATGAAGAGATAACAATTATGTATACGCACCAAATACTCATACACTCAACTTCATAAAGCAAACACTAATGGACATGAAAAGTCAGATAAACACCAATACAACTATAATGGGAGACCTCAATACCACACCGTCACAAATGGACAGACCAACCAGACAAAATATCAATAAATATCAATTGAACCAAACTTTCAAATAAAAGGACTAAATAGATATCTACAGTATATTTTGTCCAATAACAACAACAGAATATGTATTCTTTTCAGCAGCATAAGGTATTGTCTCCAAAATAGACCACATACTACCCCATAAAACATGCTTAAGTAAATGTAAAATAATTGAAATTATCCTATGCATATTATCAGATCATAGTGCAGTGAAACTAGAAACCAATGGCACCACAGAAACTATGTAAACACATGGAAACTAAGCAATATCCTCTTATATAATCAATGGTTCACAGATGAATCAAAGAAGAATTAAGAAGTCCTACTATCAAATCACAATGCCAATGCAACATACTGTAACCTATGGGATACAACGAAGGCAGTCTTCAGAGGGAAGTTTATAGTGGTCAATTCCTTCATTAGAAAAGCAGAGCAAGTTCAAATAAATAACCTATTAACGCACCTCAAGTTCTTAGAACAAGAACAATGCAAACAGAAAACTAGTACAAAGAAGGAAATTACAAAGCTCGGAACAGAAATTAACGAAATTGAGGCTAAAAAAGCAACAGAATCAATGAATTAAAGAGGGCTCTTTGAAGGGTAAACAAAATTAAAAATCCTTAGCCAATCTTACCAAAATAATGGAAAAAAACTCCGAAATCCATGTAATTACAAATGAAAAAAGGAAAAACACAATAGAATCTTCCAAAATCTAGAAAATTATCAGTAACTATTTTAAGAAGGTGTACTCTAATCAAATGGAGAATTCAGAAGAAATGGATAGATTCCTAGATATATATGAACTTACCAAAACTGAATGAAGAAGATATAAAAGTCTTAAATAATCCAATTTACCAGTCAATGAAATTGAAGAAGTAAAGAAAAAACAAAATAACAAAAAACTCTACCAACTAAAATTCTCTAAAGTTCTTATAGAGAATACCTAATACCACCAGTCCTCATACTCTTTAATGAAACTAGCAGGAGAGCAGTACTCCCAAAGCCATTCATGGGAGTAGGCTTTAACCTGATTCCAAAACCAGACAAGAACCCAACCAAAAGAACAGAACTACAAGTAAATCTCTTTAGTGAACATATATGCAAAAATCCCCAATAAGACACTGGCAAAGAGAGTGCATTATATTATCAAAAAGATCATACATCATGACCATGTAGGATTTATTGTAGGGATGCAGGGATGGCTCAACATATGCAGATAAATAAATGTAAGACATGCAAGGACAAAAATCACATGATCACCTCAATAGATAAATAAAAAGTATTTGAAAAAATCTAACATCCATTCATGATAAAACAAAACAGAAAAAGTCCAAACAAGAAAATTGGTATATAGGAGCTCTTTGTCTCAACCTGATAAAAGTCATCCATGATAAACCAATGACCAATATCCTACTAAATGGAGAAAAGCTGAAAGTTTTGGCTCTAAAATCAGGAATAAGACAAGGATTCCACTATCATCATTCCTGTTCAATAGAGTTCTTGAAAAAGTAGCCAGAACCATTACACAAGGGAAAGAATAAAAGGGACATGAATAGGAAATGAAAAAGTTGTATTATTATTATCTTCAGATGATATTGTCCTCTACAGATGACCCAAAAACTCCACCAAAAGACTCTTTGAATTAATAACCAAAGTCAGTAACTTGGAAGGATACAAATTCATCAACCAAAAACCAATAGAATTCCTGTACATCAATAAGAAATGCACTAAGAGGGAAATTAGGGAAACAATGCCTTTCATGAAAGCATCAAGAAAAATAAAACACTTAGCAACAAATTAATTACCTTTCCTTATGCACTGCCCTCCTGTCGCAAAGCTTTCCCAGCTTCATTGTTATAATTCCTCTCTTATCTATAGGTAAGTGTAACCAAATGCCATGGGTTTCCCTCAAGTAAATGCAAAGCCAATAGGCACAATCAGTGGGTAAAACAGTGAAGAAAAGATTATTTGTACAAATGGGAAGAGCACTACCAAAGCAGTTTGTCTCCCTACATATAAATAGCACAAGGCTTTCACTGAGGAAACATGCAAATCCCATCTTAGTCATTTTCTTTTTGCTGGCACAAAATACCTGAAATCCACAAGTTAAAGAAGAGAGGAGGTTTATTTTGGCTCACAGCTTGTAGGAATTTTAGTCTGCAGTTGGCTGTTTCCAAGGCAGGACATCACGGTAGCATGGCAGCATGGCACAGGAGCTTAGCAGAGGAGAAAGATTTCATGGCATGACAGCTAGGCAGCAGTGCACCCTTCCTTCTTGTGCTTTCTCTTCCATCCAGGCTGCAGGCCTACTGGTTGGTGCCACCCACACGCAGGGTGGGTCTTCCCCCTTCAGTAAATCCATTACCACACCCAGAACCATTCTCAACCAATCAATTGACTAATCCAGTATTACACACCAATAATCCAGGCACTGCCCAAAAGCCCCAGCTATGCATGAGTGAGGCTTTTGGGAGACATCTAGATAGAAGTCATAGCATATGCATTTATAAAAGTATTGCGTTCACATGTAGACATGGGCATTTCTAAGTGTGCTTGATTGGTTTTCATGTGTCTTCTTACACTGTGTGTTCAAAAAAATGATGAATGGTAATATCCCTTAGGTAGAAAATTTAGTATTATAACAAACAAATTTTACTCTAGGGTCACCTAGAAGAGTGACTCAGAGTTACTCAGTGCTTTTGGTTGGTTTCTTGAGTGTTTCTCAGAGGTCCTTATCTAAACAAAATAACAACTTAAAGGAGTGTTAACAATTATTTACAGATGTAAGACCCTGCTCCCAGAATAAGTAGTTGCCCTTCAATGTACCTGCATAGCTGCTAGCAAATATAAATAACTTAGGGTTTCCTCCCTTGCATTTTTGTTACAAAAATACTTCCAGCTATATGAATGTTTCTAGCTGCTACCTAGCTTTGCTGTTGTTACTTGTTGAAACTTGTCTCAGCACCTGGTCCTGTTTCTGTCTAGCATCTATACTGTCTTAGCAAGCCTCCCCCGCTCCTTCAGAAATCCCCTGGTCTCAAGAGTTTTGATTTAACAAAGTTATGTACTAAAGTATACATGTTAACAGAATTGGCACTATAGCTGATATATTTAAGTAGGTAAAAAAACTGGGCATAATTTGCTTTTGCTTATTCGTGTGTGTGTGTGTGTGTGTGTGTGTGTGTGTGTGTGTGCATGCTCCTGGGGATCAACTCTTGTTTTTTGTTTTTACTTTGTTAGGCTTAGACATATTTGATTGTATTACTACTTTTGAAAGGAACTAGAATTTCTACAGTGATAATGTGTAATGATAGCGTAGTAGATGTGAATTATCTGAGTAGCTTTAGAAAACAGCAATAAATTATAAATTATTAGAATCATTAAGAAAAATATTACTGAGCTGGAGGGGTAGCTCAGTGAATGAGTCCTTGCCTAACATGCCTACAGTCCTAAGTGTGATCTCCAGCACTGGAAAAACAAAAACAAAAACAAAACAAAACCAGGTTATAAACATACATTGCAGACTCTCTATTTTAATATGCAAAATACCTTTTCCAGAATCCTGGAAGGCTTTCCCTAACAGCTCATTGGTCAGTCAGCTCTTAAGTCAATAATAGACTAGGACCAATCAAGAATGCCCGTGTTCCTTCATGAAGGAAATCTGTTCAAAAACAGAGAACGGATGGGACGAAGGAAAGGAGAAAAGAAAAAGACAAAAATGTATGTATGTATGTATAGAGGAATATATATGAATATACATATGTGCAGGAGGGCTAACATGGTTCTACTATTGTATTATATCACTTAATGCTAAGCAATAATCGAAGACAGGATATTAGATTAATA
>PVLD010035892.1:0-11405 GCA_004027595.1 Dinomys branickii | reverse complement strand
GGACTCTATTACACTGCTGGTGGGAATGCAGACTGGTGCAACCACTGTGGAGAGCCGTTTGGAGATTTCTCAGCAAACTAGGTCTAGAGGTTCCATTCAAACCAGCTATTCCTCTTCTGGGTATTTTCCCAGAAGATCTGAAAACATCATACCACTCTGATATATGTGCACCCATGTTTATAGCAGCACAATTTGTAATTGCTAAAATGTGGAAGCAACCCAAGTGCCCATCCACAGAAGACTGGATTAAAAAATTGTGGCATTTTAATATAATGGAATATTATTCAGCTATAAAGAAAGACAGTTTTGGGGACTTTGTAGGCAAGTGGTCAAAACTGGAGTCCATACTCATAAGTGAAATAAATCAGCGATACATGTGCAGGCAACGCATTGTATCACTGGTGTAAGAACCCGAGCGTGGGAATATAAACTAAGAGACATGAAGCAAATCTGTTTAAAATCAAAGAACAGATGGGACGAGGGAAAGGAGAAAAGAAAGAGACAAAAATGTATGTATGTTTATATGAATATACATATATGCAGGAGAGCTAACATGTTTCTACTATTGTATTATATCACTTAATGCTAAGAAATAGTCGATGACGGGTTATTTGATCAATCTTGTATGTCTGTATGTGTTATCCTGAACACACACTTCGAAGATATCAATATGCAAAACAGCAACTATTGGTGGTTTTTTTTTGTTGTTGTTGTTGTTACTGTTGTTGCTTGCCTGTTTTGTTTTTTGTCTTTGGATTTTTGGTATTTTCGTTTTTTCTGTTGTTGAGAGGATTGTCTGACTTATTTTGCATGTCTGTATATGGGTTCATATATTTACACTTCAAAGATATCAATCGATAAAGAAATAACCACTGTTGAGTCCATGTCACCTTGTCTATAGATTAGTTGTGAGTGTACTATTTTTTATGCTAATTGGTGTCTGTTTCTTAATATGTTTTTGTACTTTTATTTTTTTAAAATAAAAAAAATAAAATGTTTTGTATCTTCTGAAAAAAAATAAATAAAATGAATTGGAGAGAAAGTAAAGAAGTTGATGAAGAGGAAGAGATTAGACATAAGGCTGGAGGACAAAGGGGATAACATTAATTTTGAGTAACTGGTGCAGAACACTAGAGGGAAAGAGAGAAGGAAGAGGTAAAAAGAAGAACAAAACAGAACCACCACCACAAAATGGCCAGAAAGCATGTTCACACTCATACGAAAAAAGATCAAACAATGAAGGTTAAAACTACAAAGACAAAAACCAAAAACCAAACCACAACAACAGCAACAACAAAAAAGAAAGGGAGAGAGAGAAAAAAAAAGAAAAAAAGAGACAAAAGTACACTTCCAGGTATATCTGTGCTGTCACTGACAGAAAATGTCTGGAGACAGAGTCCTGATCCATACCAATATATCCCAGAAAGCTAGGTGTAGCTTTCTGACAGGGTAGTGGATAATCTCGGTGACCCTGACCTTCTGACAGAGACCAGCCATCAGTACAGCTTCAGCAGGTCTGAGCCCAGCTGGGAGTCACTAGATAGGGCATGCAGTTGCTCTGAGTTCTGAGCTTGGCTGGCCCCAGCATGGCTCCTGGCCAGTCACTCATGTGGGATTACTGACCCTTCAACACTCACCACCAGCTAGTGCAGTCTTTCACATCCCTGCTCCCCTCCACTGCTGTGTCTCTCAATGCAGGTCTCTAAGGTCACTAGCTGACACTGTGTATCTACAGATTTGAACCACTCCTCTTGTGCAGTGAGTTCTGTCTCAAGGAGAAGGTGTCACTGTCTACCTCCTCCTTCTTTGTTGAGGTCACTCACCTTACTCTCTGTGGGCTTTGATTTGGGCTTCAGATCCTTCCTGGATCCAGTGGATCCACTTCCTTCCTTCTTGTCGTCACATTGCTATATTCCAGTGCCTAGATGGCTACTCTCAGAAAGGTTCTTTCTTTGCTGCTTACTAGTCTGCCTTCTTGGTGCTCAGTCATCTACACATACTCTTGTAAAGTTTTTGTTACCTCTTCTGAAATGAATTTACTGCCTCTATAGAATACCAATAATATTCCAAGCTCATGTTATGGAAATTATTAAATTCCAAAATTTATATGGAAGTATAAAAGACCAAGACTAGCTAAGAAAACTTTGGAGAAAAAGTTGAAAGATTATTCTATTGGATTTCAAGACTATTTTGAAATGATAGTGATTGAGACATTGTGGTATTGACACATGGATGGTAGCCAGAATGGAAACCAGAAAGTGACATTCTATACAATGTATGGGCGCCTGATTTCTCATCATATGACATTGAAAAACTGTGGGAAAAAGACTTTTATGTTCTAAATTATCTTGGATCAAATGATTATTCAAATGGATGACAAAAATGAAACCCAATACTGACCTGAGATCATACTTAAGAATAAAAGTCTAGCACTTGTATCTGGTAATCAGAATGACTGATTTGAAGACAATAATGTGCAATATAAGAACAATTGTTGAATTTTTACCATCGTTTATGGTCCAGTTCTGTATCATTTAGAGTTTTTTAGATTACTTGTTACTGTCTTTGATTGTTTGATCAATCCTGCATTCTTACATTTGTTGGACTAAGCGACGTCATTGAAGATAACAGAATGTAGTGTAGCAACCATCATTAATTCCTATCATTTTGTTTTGAGGTAAAATGTATAGCTTTTGTTGTTTCCTTGTTGTTTTTGCTTTTGTCTTCATTGTTGTTGCTTTGTTAGTTTTTTTCCATTTAAAATAAAAAAGTTACTGGGATTCACTGGGTCTGGAGGCACACACCTGTAATCCCAGCAGTCTGGTAGGTTGAGCCAAGAAAATTGTAAGCCCAGGCTGGACAACTTAGTGACTTAGTGAGACCCTGTCTCACAATACATAAAATAAAAAGGTCTGGGAATGTAGATCAGTAGGAAGGTCCTGGGTTCAATCCCCAGTAAAACACACACACACACACACACACACACACACACACACACACACACACGCACACACACACACACACGCATATGCACGGATTGTAGATATAAACATATGCAAATAATCTTTTGAAAGATCACAGAGCAGAGTAACTTCACGGCCTTGGGGGCAAGGAAAGATTTCTTAAACAGGACACCCAAAACACTAAATTGGAAGAGAAGGCAAGACTGACAAGTTGGATGATACCGAAATAAAGAATCAAAACACCCTATTGGGGAAGCGAAAATGCAGGACGCAGGTGAAGTTTTCTTGGTTCCTGTGGCAGCTGGCTTCTAGCGGGCTTTAGATAAAGGGAACTGGAGGGTAGAAGGAGAGGATAAGTGAAGGAGTATATCTGTCTCTTCCTGCCTTAGGCAGCATCTTCAGCAGTGGCTGCACAACCTTCATGGTTTCCACTGTAATCCTAGCCTTCTGTGTGTGATCATGAAGCCTGAGTTCTGAGAGCATTTTATGTCTCAGGCCTCCTCAGTGTGTTAAGTCACATCCTCTCATCCCACCTGTGATTTTAACCCAGCTGTGATGGACAGCCCTGGGCAGTTTCAACTTGCCTCAAGTTCAGAGGGTCTCACCTCAAGTAGTGGTACATCTTTCACTTTCAGTCCTGGGATTTCTATCTCTCTGTAGAGGCTTCTGAAAGCTGGCTTCACAAGCAACCATGTACAACCAGGAAATGTAGGACATCAAGGCTCTGGAGAGGACCCTTCCGAAGTGAGGGATGAAAAAACCTGAGTCTTCTTTGTGCTCCTCAGAAGATTCTGGGTGGGCATGAGCTTTGGATATCTAAAGTAAGCAGTGAAGCCACTGCTTCAATAACACACCATTATCCTGGATTTCTCCTCTTCTCATTTCCCCTGGTACCATACTGCAGTAACTCAGAGCCACCTCTTAAGCAAATTACTTACATATAATCTCTGTTCCCCGGCTTTGATTTTTTCTAATCCTTGATGTTACCAATTCCTGGATAACAGATTCTTTTTTTTTTTTTTTTTTTGAGACAGGTTCTCAGTGTGCAGTTCAGGCTGGACTTGAGCTCACACTGTAGTGCAGGCTGGCCTCTAACTCACAATGATCCTCCTGCCTCAGCCTCCTGAGTTCCGGGATTATAGATGTGTGTCATAATGCCTGGCCAGATTCTTGAGTTGCTAATTATTAGGTTGCCTCATTGTACTTTGTTGGTATGCTATGCATCTTCATTGTTTGTGTAACTAATTCCCTGTATGAATTTATCTGTTTTACATATCTGAGTGAACTTTGTATTTCTATCAGAAAGACAAACCATTCAGACCTCTGGTCTCCTGCACAATATCACTTTGTTATTTATTCCTAATTTTGGACATAGCATGAGTCTGCATGAGCTCCTGACATGAGTTTTATTCCACTTTCTTTCTTTTTCTATTTTATTTTTTAATTGTTATTTTTAAAATTTTTAAAAATTGTGGTATAGTTTAGATATACATAACGATCACATTCAGCATAGGAATTTGTACCTGTTCATGATAGATCTTAGTTACTCTTTTTCTCCATTGCACTCCCCTTTTTAAAATTCTTCTTTCCCTCCTTATTTACAAAGCTTTGTTTCTATTATATCCTTTTTTCTCTCACTTTTATTTTTCTTTCCATCCCCCCATTTCCTCTCCATTTGAACAATTACTTCTTATTTCACAATCTCTATTAAACATTTTGGTTCTTATTTACACTTTTAGTTTCTCACACCAGACAAACAATATGATGTTTACATATATGTGTCCAATTTATTTCACTTAACATTATGTTCTTAAGGTTCATCCATTTAGCTATAAATGGCTCAAGTTTATCCTTCTTTATGGCTGAATAGTACTCCATTGTATAAAAGCACATCTTTTTTATCCATTGGTCAGTTGATGGGCATTTGGGTTGAAGTACTTAGGAATCAATCTAAGAAAGGAAGTAAAAGTTTTCTACATTAAAACTGCAGTACTCTGAAAAAGGAGATTGCACAGGACATTACAAAATGGAAAAATAGCCCTTGTTCTCGGGCAGGAAGAACCAACATAGTACAAATGGCCATACTCCCAAAATTGTTATATAGATTTAAGGCAGTTCTGATCAAAATACCATTAACACACCTAATAGAAAGAGAGAAAACATTTGTAAAATTAATTTGGAACCAGAAAAAATCTAGAATAGCAAAAATAATTCTGGGCATCAAAACAAAGCAGGAGGCACTGCAATCCCTGACCTGAAATTACACTACAAAGCTACTATGAGAAAGTCAGCATGGTAGTGGCAAAAAGAGACCTGGGGACTAATGGAACAGATTAGAAGAGGCAGAAACAACTTCAAACACACTCAGCCACCTTATCTTTGACAAAGGGACCAAACATGTTCACTGGAAAAAAGATAGCCTCTTTAATAAACGGTGCTAGAAAAACTGGCTTTCCACATGGTGAAAACTAAAACTAGACCCATGTATATCACCATGCAGTAAACTAAAATAAAAATGGATCAGAGATACATATATTTAAATAAGAACATGAAATCTGCTGAAAGAGAGAATAGGTAGAACTATTGAAGATGTAGGTGTAGGCACAGACTTCATGAACAAAACCTGACTGTATGGGAAATACTACAAAGAATCAACAAGTGGGATCTCATCTAATTAAAAAGCCAACTTTTGAACAGCAGAACAAATCACCAACAGAGTGAAAAGGCAACTCATAGAATGGGAACATATAGCCAATTGCTCTTCAGACCAAAGACTTGTATCTAGAACATACAAAGAACTGAAAAAAAATCAAATCCACTAATTTCAAAGACCCAGTCCCAAAATGAATATCTGAGATCAGTACACACTTCTCAGAAGAAGTATAAATGGAAAAAACCATGAAAACATGTTCAGCATCACTAATCATTCTGGAGATGCAAATTAAAACAATGCTTAGATTCAATCTCACCACAGAAAGAATGGCTATTATCAACAAGTCAACTAATAACAAATGCTGGCAGGGCTGTGGAGAAAAGGAACACTTCTCTACTGTTGGTGGTAGTGTAGACTGGTGTAACTGCTGTGGAAATCAGTGAGGAAGCTCTGCAACAAACTAGAACTAGAGGTCCCTTTGGACTCAGCTCTTCCTTTTCTTGATATCTTCCCCAAAGAATTAAAAGCATCATACCACAGCAGTATATGTGCACCCATGTTTACAGCAGCGTGGTTTGTAATGCCTCCCCATTCTTTCACTATGTGAGGATATTTGATCTTAGTCATTTATTATTCTTTGCCACTGAGCAAGAAAGCATGAAGTAGCAGGGTAATCACGCTCTTGCGTTTTGGAGACTGATTGTCAAGTTTCAAATCCTGACCTTGCTATGGGTGGTGTGGACTAGCTCTTATCCTCTTCTGTTTTTGGCTTCTCGCATACAAGACAAGAACTGTACTAACATTCCCATTAGGCTTAAATTAGTTTATATTTGTAAAGCACTTACAACTACTTTGATAGCTAAAAAGCACTAAGTAAATGTTAGTTTTTATTGTGACTGCAAAAATCTACATTTGTAATTTTATTTTTTCCTTAAGCCTTAATCTACATACCCTGATTCTTCATGAATATTTCCTTTCATAATTTTTATGAATTAAATTAATGTTTTCAGTAACTTAAGATTTTCTGGCTGAATTATATTCCCTATTCCCAGCTATAGACGTCTTTGTCATTTATCTTTTTCCTGTTAACATTTTGGAAAACAAATTCTTCATTTATTCTACGAGCAGCTCTCTCCCAAGATAATTTTTTTATCCCTAACATTTTGATAGTGCCAATTGTTTCATTATCTTCCCAGTAATAAATGTAATAATAATAATTCATAAGGTGGATTACATTTTATTAGGCACATGTAACACTAAATTGCAAGTCTGTCAAGGTGGGGTTAGGGTCTTTATTGCGTATTCTCAGTAGATAACTTGTATAATTTATAGCAAGTGATTAAGAAATATTATTTATTTACTTTTGAGATAGTGTCTTGCTGTGCAGCTCAGGCTGGCCTTGAACTCATAGTGGTCCTCCTGTCTCAGCCTCTCAAAGGCTGGCATTATAGGCATGTGCCACCACATCTGGCTAAGAAATGTTTGTTAAATGACTTCATTTTATATGTTAACTTTGCGATGTAACTTCTACATGAGAAAGAAGTTAGAGAAGTTAAGCTGACCATTCCCTGTTCAATTTCTCGACCTAGCAATTAACACAAATTTCAAACAACTTCTTTGAGTTTTGAATTCAGAGTCAGTTTTACTTCACTTACATCTTTCCTTCTTTTTGCTTATGCATTGCTTCTTTGAATTGTATCACTACTCTTTGTATCTGATATTCTCCATTCCTAGCTGATGCCCTTCCCTACCTGCACACTTTCAATCCTTTGCAAGGATCTCAGGCCAACCTGAAGAACGTGGTGGGATAGATGATAGACATTCTGGTGCCAATCTGGAGCTTACTAGTAACAGCAAGCTTCCTGACCTTGGCTGAGTCAGTTAACTACTCTGGGTCTCAATTTCCCTTTATGTGTACAATAGCATGAAGGTAGAGTTGTGGGAGCTGTACGAATATTTGGAGTGGAAGCATTCTGGCTATTTGACATCTCTCTGCTTCTGTTGCTATCTTCCTGCTTCATTTTGATTCCCCGCACAGACTAGCTTTCCCTGCGCTACCCATTTCACATCATTCTACTTCCTTCTTTCCCTATCAGCCTCCACTTCGGTGTATGAGTATAACAGGTTCTTTTCCTACCTGTGTTATTTTTTTGGAGGAGGTACTGGGAATCAACCTCAGGACCTTGCACTTGCCAAGAAGGTGCCTGTGTCACTGAGCTATATCCCTGGCCCTCCAATCTGTGTTATTGTAAGCATATCTACACGGGAGAGTAGATGCAGGTCCTGGGTGAGATTACAAAGTTCTCTCGCCTCCAAACAATCAGAACTACACTTCTCAGTACTTAATTCTGTGCTGTTTTCTATGTGCGCCTTTGTTTCATGGGCTAGGGAAAATGTGCATATATTTTTATTCACACAAAAGTTACATCACAGTCAATGTTAAAAATCAGTCTTCAAAGGAAAAGTAGTAAATCACATCAAAGCTCCATGTGTTGTGGAGGGATAAAAAGCCATTTTTGTCATCTTTTCCTCAGTGATACTATGGTGCTTGGGTTGAGGTGGGCTGGGAAGTGAGTGTATGTATGTTTATGAACCTCAGGCTTATTGCATTAACTTGGTTACAATATTTTTCCCACCTCGAGCCATTATAGCCATCCACACTCCAAATGTTAGATCTCCTCCTGTGAGGTCTAAGAAAGGTGCCACTGGGAATTGCCTCGAATATCATACTAAGAAAAAGTCTGAAAAATATATTCAAAACAGTGTGATGACACAAACTGAAAACACCGCAGGGAAGAAAACTCAATATGAGTGAAAGATGATGGAAATTTTCTTATTTGTCAAAGAATTAAGACAGCAAATAATGTGTACACAAAGGTAAAACACTTAGAGCAAAAGAAATGGGGAACTAAGGCACAGGGGATGGGTGTGAATACAGGCAATGTGAGGCTTCAGAGGAACAAGGTATTTGCACCTAAGCTCTAGGCCTGGAGGGAATCTTGTTTGGTAGAGAAACAAACTCACATAGGTGATATAGGTAATCTTCTGTAAATATGATTTATGTGCAAATGATTCTACAGTCAAAATAACCACTGACCACTTCTGAAGTCTTTGAAAACAAATAATTTCTAAGGTACCAGTAATAGATTAAGTAATCTCTTGAGTAATTCATGAAAATCAGACATAAAAAAGCTTGCAACTTGAAGAAACCCCAAACTAAATGACACAAAGCAAAAAGAACTGTCACAGTGTTTTCATGAAAAGAATATTAAAATCTGTGCCTTTATTTTGTGTCTGGTAAGGTACCTCTGTGCTTGCTATTTCAGGCCCCATCGCATCATGATCACATGGGCTTCAGCCACTGTTTAATGTTCAACCATGTGTTAAAGTGAAATGAGCAGGAGGCCATTAACCTAGAGTTGTTTTTGTACCCAAACCCTTACGCAAGCAAACTGAAACTTCATTAGAAGCATTTCCCATAATTTTGAATTGAGTTTGAGCCAATCATAGCCAGCCAATTAGATGCTTGGCCATATAACTGAGGATCTCCTGTAAAACCAGGGACCTCTCATAGCTCTGTACTGAAATAAAGCAAATGCCAACCAAGCAATGTCTTTACTTCACCTCTTTCTTCAGTTTATAAAGGCCTGATGTCCACACTGCTGGAGTGGAGCTCTTGGAACTTCTTCCAGTTCTGAGTGTTGTCTCACTCGCAAATTGTTCTTTGTCAAATAAACTTGGTTAAATTTATTTTGTGTGCAACGTTTCTTTCTGCACATGTGAAAGAAAAAGATCAATTCAAAAAGGGAAAAACTCAGCTTTCCGTTCTTATTCAGATTCATTTCACTGAAGTCCATGCTTCCTTGTGGTGGTTCTCTGATTTTTTACCTACAGTCTTGGCAGCTGCATGGGTTTCTGGGCTCATCTGGGTGTGAGACACAAAGTTAGGCAGATTTTCTTTACCTGTCTTTCTCTACATCCACATCATTGTCACCTGGTTGTGGCCATATGTAAGACAGCCCTTATCTGGTAACCTTTTGCCCATGGTGTCCCTGTGCTGGTAATGGGGATTTTGTCCTTGATATGCCACCATAAACTCCAGGCAGAGTACGGGGCTTCTTACTGCCTAACTTAATCCAATGTGTGCTTTTACTGTTGTTTTTAATGTGTTGTTTTATCACAGTTGTTCTTCCCTGTTTTTGATCTCTAACCCTACTCCTTTGAGGTCCCCCTCCTTCTCTCCTTCCTCACCCCATTTCCCTTTGCTGTGCTTCCACTCTTCTCATGGTACCATCAACATGATTCTATTATATTTGCCAATATCAAAGCATTTATTTATGTTACTTGCTGGATTGTAAACTCCTTGGAGAAGGTCTCTGTATCAGAAAACCTTAGGCAATGACAGTTGAATTAATCAGTGAATTAATTAATTCAATTGCCCTGCCCTAACTTTCTGTTGCAATGACCTGTTTTATCCCATTCCAGCCATAAGAACTGGGCTCTTGTCTTGCTCTTGCCATCTAGCATTCCTCTTTAATGACCAAAGTGGGTGCAGTAAACCTTGCTCCAGGACCTCCTATCTGGAATAAGCATACCTTTGTCTTAGTTATATAATCTGACCCTTTCACCTCCTGTCACTCATGAATTAAGTATGGAAAGTGCTTTACTATTAATTACATTTCCCCCAGGCATGCTAAATTTTGTTTTTGGTGTCAACAACTGCCCTTCAGAGCTTCTCTGGCTCTTTATGGGTTGTCTAGAACAGTGTTTCCCGAAGTATACTTCTCAGGAATCCTGATGAAAGATAGCTGAGAGTGAAAATCTCAGCTTCTGAGAGTGAAAATCTCAGCTTCTTCAGTTCCATAAATTCAGTAATGGAATTTCCATGTATTTGGGGCCTCGTTTCTCCAGAATGTGACCTGTGAGTTGCTCAGGGAAATTTTGAAAAGGCTCTTGAGCATGATTTGATGCACTGCTGGTGCTGCCTTGATAATTTGATATTTTTGAACAAGAATTCTCACATTTTCATTTTGTGCTGGCCCCAGCAATTATGTGGCTTGGCGGTGTGTGTCTATGGATAGATCTCTGTGTGTGTGAGTATGGATAGATTTTTAAGGAAACCAGCATTCTTTTTTTTTTGTTTTTTCAAAAACCTACCGTGAAGAAGGTTTTAAAAGTTAATTCCTAATGCTGGTAAGGATATAAGGAAAAGAACAATCTTTCTAATTACTTGTGGTAATGAAATTTTTCTACAGGGAAACTTAATAACATTAAGCTCTTTTTTATGTATTTTTTTTATTTAAAAAAATACAAGTACAAAAACATATTGACAAACAGACACCAATTAGCATAAAAAATAGTGCAATCACAACTAATCTATAGACAAGGTGATATGAACTCAACAATGGTTATTGCTTTATCCATTGATATCTTCGAAGTGTAAATATATAAGCACATATAGAGACATGCAAATTTAGGCAGACAATTAATCCTCTCAACAAGAGAAAAAACACAAAAACCAAAAATCCAAAGACAAAAAACAAAACAGGCAAACATCAACAACAGCAAAAACAACAACAACAACAACAACAAAAAACACCAATAGTTGCTGCTTTACATATTGATATCTTTGAAGTGTGTGTTCAGGATAACACATACAGACATACAAGATTGATCAAATAACCCGTCATCGATTATTGCTTAGCATTAAGTGATATAATACAATAGTAGAACCATGTTAGCCCTCCTGCATATATGCATATTCATATATACATACATACATTTTTGTC
>PVLD010035891.1:0-11406 GCA_004027595.1 Dinomys branickii | reverse complement strand
TTTTTTTTTTTTTTTTTTTTTTTTTTTTCTCAAACTGTGCTTTAGAAATCTTTTATTCAGCCTCAGTTCTTTTTTATTGAATATTGAACAGGATATAGTTGTAAAAAGGAAGTGAAGAATCTCAGGCATTTTGTGTGAGAATTTAGGATGGTCCTTCTGGGTTAAGGCTGAGTTAATTTTCATAGTAATGGACAGTATCAAAGGATAAATTTCTTCTGCTGTCTTTGCTTTGATGTCTGGGCTCCCATAGAAACTTTTCTCCCCTTGGTGGTACTGGGCCCTCTACTGGGCTACATCCCAGACTTTCTTAAATTTTTAAATTTTGAAAAGAGGGTCTTGCAGAGTAACTCAGTTGCCCAGGTTGGGCTTGAATTTGGGATCTTCCTGCTCCACTCTTCCAGAGTGCCGTGTTTACAGGTGTGGGCCATCACAGTTGACTCTATAAAGGCATTGAAAACCAGAAAGATAAAAAAGTGATATAATTTTTTTTTTTTTTTTGTCTTTTTGAGACAGGGTCTCACTATGCAGTTCAGGATGGCCTTGAGCTCACTTTGTAGCCCAGACTGGTCTTGAACTTGCAAAGATCCTCTTGCCTCAGCCTCCTGAGTGCTGGGATTACAGGCACGCACCACCATGCGCGGCAATATGATCTTTAATTGTATTCCTCTGTTACTGAAATTAAATCCTAATAACATAATGGGAAGATGTGGAAACATCATTTGAGCTAGTGTCTGCCAGACGCATAAGGGGAAAGGAGGATGACAAGTTTAAGGCCAGCCATACAGTATAGTTCAACTTTGTCTGAAAATAAAAATTGAAAATAAAAAACTAGATGTTGCTCAGTGGTAGAATTCTTCTATAGTTTGTAGGACTCTGTGCGTTCAGTCACTAGTATTGGCAGAGAATAAAGGTGAGATGTGGCTCCATGTTGGGGGGAATTGAGCCCCAGGCCTTGAGGCCAAGGAAGCTGTACTTGAAGATCCAGATGACTGTATGTATACAGCTAGGTGGGTTTGAGGGTGTGTGTGTGTGTGTGTGTGTCTGTGGTGCTAGGGTACATCAGGGTTCATTAGAGCTGATTTCATAGGAAAATATGTATGACTGTATAAAGGGTTTATTAAGCAGGCTTATAGTGGCCGCCTGCATAATCAGGGGTGGAAGAATGCAAAATGGCTGTCTGCACGCTGGAGCGCCGGCGGATGCAGTGAAAGGTCAGAGACCTGGAGCGCGCCGCAGTGTTGCGCAAGCCCCTGTGGGACCCTGAGGGGCCTGCCCTGGGAGGCTGAGGAGTCTGTGCTGGAAGCCTGCTGCAACCGGAGACGGGCGCCCGAAGGTGATGGCGAAGGCTGGAGCTCCTCCACAGAAGCAAAAGGGAAGACCCCTTCTTTCCCTTTTTATTCAGTCCAGGCTACAAGCCTGTTGGCTGGTGCTGCCCACGTCTGAGGTGGCTCTTCCATCCTCAGTTTGCAGCGTACGCTTCAGTCACTCACAGATGCACCCAGAGCTGTGCTCTACTAGTCCTCTATGTGTTTATGAATCCATTCAAGTTGATATTTCACAATTAGTGATTGCATAGGAATCGAACTCCGGGCCTGTTGAACATGCTATGCAAATATCTACCGGTGTTGTACACCTTCAGCCTTTTATATTTATTTACTTATTTGAGGCAGTGTTTCACCATGTAGTGCAGGCTGGCCTTCAACTTGCTTGTGTAGCCCAGGCTCGCCTTGAATTCAGTGACGCTTCTGCCTCAGCCTCCTGAGTGCTGGGATTATAGGAGTATGCCTCCACGCCTGGCTCAGTTTTCTTTCTTTCTTTCTTTTTTTTCCTCAGCTTTATTTTGAGATAGGTCTCTTTATTTTACCTAGGCTGGCCTCAAACTTGGAAGACTGGACCATGCCTGCTTCAGCCTACCAGATAGCTATGACAACAGACATGAGCCACTAGGTCTGGCTCTGAGTTATTGTAAGGCATGGAATATCTCAGAGCAATCCCAATTTCTTGTTATATATTCGATATCCCCAGATACCTTGGCTTTTTTTTTATAGTGGGAATCAGACTTGGTCTTGTGCTTGCCAGGCAGGTGCTGTGCTACTGAGCTACATCCTGGCCCCCTCTGATGTCTTTGGATGGGAATGATTTTAAGGATGTACTTATGCATTAAAACAATGGACTGTAGATATAGCTCAGCTGCACAAGTGCCTGCATTAAAACAATGGACTGTAGATATAGCTCAGCTGCACAAGTGCCTGCCTGGTAAGGGTGAGGTCATGAGTTTGATTCCCAGTACCAAAAAAACAAAGAACAATGTTCTCCTTTGGCTATCTTTCATGAAATATGAATTGATATTGTGTATATTAAGGTACAAAATGGTAGCTTTTCCCCCTAAGCACTGGGAATTGAATTCAGGACCTTGTGTTTGCTAGGTACCATGTGCCATCGAGCCATATTCCTAGTCCAATATCTTCATCCCTTTAAAAAATGTTTTTAAAGTTTTGAGACCACATCTGGTAATGTTGCCCAGGCTAGGCTGGGTCTAAATTGTGAACTTTCTAGCCAGGAGTGGTGGTGCATTCCTGTAATCCAAGCATTTGTGAGGTTGAGGTAGGAGGATCGTTTCACCTGCCGTAAAAAAAACTCCCCCCAAAATCAAAAGTTGTAATCTTCCTGCCTCAACCTTTCAGAATGTGGAATTTCAGGCATGTGCCACCAAGCCTGACCAGAACATGATAGTTTGTCTAATAGGGAATTGGTTACTTTTAATTTCATTTCTTTGAAACCTATTTGGTACATTGCTTCAAGGTGAATTTGGTGCTATCAGTAAACAAGATATGTAGAGGTAAAAATATAGAAATCAGCTGGGCATGGTGCCACATGCCTGTAACTCAGCATTCTGGGAGGCTGAGGAAGGGTGATTTCAAGTTTGAGCAACTTAGTGAGATCTGTCTCCAAATAAAATAGCATGGAAATGTAGCTTAGTGCAAAGGGCCTGGGTTCAGGTGGCAGTTCTGAAAAATAAACAAAATACCAAAAACCCATACAAAGTATAGAAATAATTTTTCTGTGTTCATGGCTGCTGAATTTTATGAGGACGTGAGATTTGGTGTTTTGGCAACAGTAAATATTTGGAGACCTCAGAGGAGAGGGGAACATCTGTAGGAATTGAGGATTGACCCCCAAAGCTGTCAGTCTCACCATCTTCTTTTGCCAATTTGTGGGATGTTTCAGGACTCACTGAACTTTGAGGATGTGGCAGTGAAGTTCACCTTTGAAGAGTGGGCTTTGCTGGATCCTTCACAGAAGAGACTCTACAGAGATGTGATGAGGGAAACTGTCAGGAACCTGGCCGCTGTGGGTAAGGGTGATGTCACTGCTTCATTTAGTGAATCACAGAGTAAGTGTTTCATGCTCATCAGCTGGGTCCTGGGATTTTGAAGGTGGAAATGGTATTACTTTGGTGATTAAATTAGGCCAATTCACATTGAAGCATGTACGTATACTGTCATACATTATCTGTAAAATAAAATTTATGACCATTCGTTTCTTGGTGTGATTTTTAGGGAGAAAATGGAAAGAGTGGAACATTGAAGATGATGACCAAAATACAAGGAGAAATCTAAGGTGAACTGTAAGAGTATATAGTGGCCTCATGAGGTATTTTCCTATATTATCACATTTCAGATACAAGCAAGCTAAACAGTAAGCCCTGCTTCTAATGGATTTGTCAAAAAATTTCCCCCCAAAATATTGACTAGGTTGGTGTTGTGACGTATAACTGTAAATCTAGCTTGTTGGTAGGCTTAAGCAAGGGGATTGAAAGTTTAATCACAGCCTGAATAACTCTGTGGGGTAACCAAGATGTAATAAAAATTTGTGGGACCAAACTGGGTATGGTGGCACATGTCCGTAATCCCAACACTTAGGGAGGCTGAGGCAGAAGGAGCATTGTGAGTTTGAGGCCAGCTTGCACTACATGGCAAGACTTTCTCTCAAAAAAAATTTTGTGGGACCCCTGTCTCAAAATTTTAAAAAATCAGATAAAAGGACTGAGGATGCAGCTCAGTTTAAGGTTCTGGGTTCACTATTCAGTAACATACACACACATAATTAAAAATTTTATAGATGTTCAAGATGTGAAATGTAGTTTACTTTAAACCAGTATCAAGAGCTGGTTATAGGCTGGGTATATAGCTCAGTGGCATAAGCACCTGGCAAGTACAAGGTCCTGAGTTCAATTCCCAGTAACTACCTGTGTCCCCCCCTAAAAAAAAGAGCTGGTTGTATTGGCACACATCTGTAATCTTACTACTCTTGGCAGCTAAGGCTAAAGGGTGGGATGTTCCAGCTAGCCTGGACAATTTATTTATTTATTTATTTTGAAATGTTAAAAGAGCTTTAGGGCTGGTACATAACTCAATCCTACAGCACTTGTCCAGTGTATATGAAGTCCATGGTTCTATCCTCAGCCTTCAGCCTGGGTAGTTTAGTGACTAATTTAGTGTCTCTAAAATTAATATATGTAAAAAGGCCTGGGCATGTAGCTAAGTCTAAAGCCCTGTGTTTAATCCTTCATACTAGAAAAAATAAAAAATGATGTCAAACCTTACATATAAATATTCCTGTTTCCATAATGACAGCCAAATACCTGTCTAAGGCATTCCATATATTCACTTTAGAATTCACTTTAGAATGTTTAGACAGCGAAGAAAGCCAGCAGTTTTCCAGAGAGTGATTAAATATTGATTCTTTTCTTTTTTGGTTTTCTGAGACAGGGCCTTATGTAGTCTAGCCTGCCTTGAACCCACTACATAGCTCAGGCTGGCCTCAAACTCATGGTGATCCTTCTGCCCCAACCTTTCAAGTGTTGGCATTATAGATGTGTGCCACCATGCCTGGCTAAATGGTGATTCTGATACCTATTAAAAATAAGAAAAAATTTAAAATTGTCATTGAAAATGTGCTATTTGTTCTTTACAGAAGCTATATGGTTAAGCGACCCTGTGAAAGTAAAGGAAGTCTTCAGTGTAAAGAAAATGGCAGAATTTCAAATCTGAGTCTCATCAAGGAAACTCAAACCTGTGGAGCAGCATGTAAAGGCAGCTTGTGTGAAAAAGTGTTCATGTATCCAAAATTCCTTAGTGGGCACCTCAGATCATCTTCTGGCTGTGCAGCATACAAGAGTCAGAAATATGGAAATAAGCCATATGAATGTAAGGAGTGTGGTAAAGCATTCATTTATCACCAGTGTCTTCGGAACCATGAAAGTACTCATACTGCAGAAAAACCTTATGAATGTAAACAGTGTGGCAGAGGTTTCACATTTCTCAGTTCCTTTCAAAAACATGAAAGAAGTCATGTTAGAGAAAAGAGCTATCAGTGTAAAGAATGTGGGAAAACATTTTTTGGTCGCCAAACATTTAAGATACACATGAATATACACTCTGGAATGAAATTCTACCAGTGTAAGCACTGTGGAAAACCCTTCCTATATTACTCATCATATAAAACTCATGAAAAGAATCATAGTGGAGAGAGGTCTTATGAAGGTAAACAATGTGGTGAATCTGTCAGTGTCCCGGTAAATCTGCGATATCATGAAGGGACTCATGGTGCAGAAAAATCTTGTAAATGTACAGTATGTGGTAAAGACTTCAAATGCCCACATATCTTTCAGTTACATAAAAATACTCATACTGGAGGGAAACTTCATAAATGCCAGGAATGTGGGAATTCCTTTATTTGTCTTACAAGGCTTCAGAGGCACAGGAGAATGGACGCTGGAGAGCAGCCTTATAAATGTATGAAGTGTGGGAAGGCTTCCAGGACTTCAAGCTTCTGTGAAGTACATGAAAGAACTCATACTGCAGGAAAACCCTACACCTATAATCAATGTGGCAAGGCATTCAGGGATTCTAATACCCTTCAAGATCATGAGGGAATACATAATGGAGAGAAACTCTATCAGTGTAAAGTGTGTTGTAGAGCCTTTAATAGTTCAAGCTCAGTTCAAGTGCATGAGAGAACTCACAGTGGAGAAAAACCCTATGAATGTGAACAGTGTGGAAAGACCTTCACTCGTTCAAATGTCCTACGAATGCATGAACGAATTCACAGTGGAGAGAAACCTTACAAATGTGAACAATGTGGCAAGGCCTTTAATTATTCTCATTCCCTCCGCCTTCATGAAAGAACTCACAGTGGAGAGAAACCCTATGAATGTCAACAGTGTGGAAAGGCTTTCACCCATTCTAGTGGTCTACGAGCACATGAAAAAATTCATAGTGGAGAGAAGCCTTATGAATGTCAACAATGTGGAAAGGCTTTCAATTACTCTAATTCACTCCGAGTCCATGAAAGAATTCACAGTGGAGAGAAACCCTATGAGTGTCAACAATGCGGAAAGGCCTTCCATTCTTCTAATTCCTTCCGTGTACATGAAAGAACTCACAGTGGAGAGAAACCCTATGAATGTCAACAATGTGGAAAGGCCTTTGCTAGTTCCTGTTACCTTCATGTTCATGAAAGAACTCACCGTGGAGAGAAACCTTATGAATGTGAACAATGTGGAAAGGCTTTCAATTACTCTAATTCTCTCAGAGTTCATGAAAGAACTCATAGTGGAGAGAAACCCTATGAGTGTCAGCAATGTGGAAAGACCTTTACTTGTTCTGGTGCCCTTCATGTACATGAAAGAATTCACAGCGGAGAGAAACCCTATGAATGTGAACAATGTGATAAAGCCTTCACTTATTCCCATTCCCTGAAGGTACATATAAAGTCACACTATCGGGAAATTCTGTGAATGTAAATATGGTTGGAAGGCCTTCAGTTGTTCCAGTTATACTGGAGTATATGGGAATACTTACTGAAGAGAAAAATCTAAGGAAATGAAAAATATGGAAAGACCTTCACTTAGTCAAGTGATATTTGAGCACATAAAACATAAAACCCCCAAACCAACCAGACTTCCGGGAGAGAAACGCTGCATATAAAAAGAATGTTGTAAAGCTAAGGGCTTCCTTTTGTGCTTCATTGCATAACATCTCATGAAAGGAAATTCCTTGAAATGTAACGTGTATGGAAAACCCATCTCATCACACAATGCTTAGGGTATACATGAGAATTTATCCTGGAGAGAAACCTTATAAATATAAAGGATATTAAAGAAATTCATTGTTGTTCATTTTGAAACTGAGATCACTGTGGTCTCTCCCACTTTGTTTTTGAGACTAGATCTCCATTCGTTGGTAAATTCCACAGACTGGGCTTGAACTTGTCATCTTCCTGCCACAGCCTCTTGTGGTCCTGGGTCTACAGGTATGGGCCACCACACTTGACTGAGAACAAGTTTTTGGGCCTACATCCTTAGAAGAGGATGTTGCACTGGCCCTTGAATACAAACATAAGCATGTGAAAAATAAGTGAGAGATTTTTAAACTGTTACAGCTCTTCTGTATTCTTTATTTTTTTACTAGTACATGCTTGCCGTATACAATGATCACATTCATTATGGGGAATTTTTACCGCAGCTCTTTTTTAATTTTGAGGCACAACAAAGTCAGTTTAAAGGCTTTTGTTTGAACAAATGAGCCTGTAGTCTTTCCCACAGCATTTTCCTAAGCAGTCCTCTAAATCTAATCAGTTGCATTAAGATACTGAATAGAGACAGCTGTTCCTGTTTGTTGCTTATAATTTCTAAGTGGGCAGTATCTAATGCTTTCATATCTGGGTTAGAGGAAAAGCATTTGGCCTCATTAACATGTTCTTATTGGTTTGAACCACTGGTGGTATGTGCATAACTGTCCCATTAGGTGGTCTGTACCACTAGTGGTACAAATGGATCTAATCACTTTTATCAGTCACTTTACTAATAAAATTAATACAAAGTCTGAATGGACTGAGTTTAGTTGCTTGAATTTGAATAATTGCCCAAATATAAATATTAATACTATACATACTAGTTAAAATTAATATAATCAAGACATTTATTTCATTAAGTTAAAAGAAATTTATATTTGTGAAAGTTTAGTTTATCAATAGTTAATTTTAACGTGGAAATCATAAATATGCCATGGCTGGTGTATATAATGTGCATTTACAATTGCTGTACCACAAATCAGTTGTATTACAAATTTTTATACCATTTTACAGTTTGTCTTAAGGAACTGTAATACAATGACATCTGACCTGCTAAATCAACACCTTTCTTTGTGTGATTATAATCAAAGACCCTCTGAGAAAGTGGTTCAAGCTGCCTGAGAGGATAGTCATGCGTGTAGTACTGGTAGTTCAAGTGGGTGCAGTGGCTTCCTTCAGATCAGAGATGCCCAGCAGCAAGACATGAATTACGGCTCCTTCCTGACTGTACCAATTCTGCTACTCACACTTCAAAGACATTAACCAGCTCTGTTATTCTGAAAACATGAGTGCATCAGTGTCTGGCATAATGAACTTCTTCCCTAGGGCATTGGATTCATCCAGCTGTAACGAAGTAGTCTTGGGGCAGGATCACATGTTAAAGGATTCCTTTCAAGACATTGTCCATCTTTTCCCAGTTAGAAGATGCAGATGATTTCCAGAATTCTCATTTTCTCCAGCCATTTGATTTTACTAGACATCTGTGGCTACACACTTAGTGCCTGGGGAATCACTGACTGTGCGCCGGTGCAGTCACTGAAAAATCTTAAATTGTAACAAATGCTTTGTCATTTGAAATTCCAACTGGACAAAAATGTAGTAAATGTATTGAGGAAAGACCAGAATGAATCATTTCACATAGAAGGCTGTAGAAAATTCACATTTTAAGTCTTATTTTCATTCCCTAAAATTAAAGAAAATCCTGAGAACCAGTTGAGTCCTTGTGCAGTGTTAGTGGGAATGGAAAAAGCTGCAGCCATTCTGGAAGACACCATGCTGGTGCCTCAAAAACTAGAAAGTATGTAATCCCAGGACACCTCGGATATCAACACTCTGGGAGGCTGAATCAGGAGGATTAAAAAGTGAGCCCATGGACAGTTCAGCAATTTAGCAAGACCTTCTCTAAAAAAGGGGGAGGGGTCTAGAGTTGTAGCTCAGTGTGAAGGTGCTGGATTCAGTCCCCAGTGCAGGAAGGAGGGAGAGAAAGGAGAGAGCATTAAAAAGAACAGCTGGGTGGGCATCATACTGAGGCCCATCTAAAAATTAACGTGGGGCTGAGAGCAGAGCTCAGTGGTGGAGCACTTGTCTCCCAAGTGAGGCACTTGATTTGATCTCTAGCACTGCGAATGAGTAAGTTTAAAAACAAGGTAACCAAAGGATCAAATCCACTTCTGAGTAACCCAAGAGAACTGAAAGGAGTAACTCAAACCAGTATTTGTCCACCCATGTCCATGACATTATAATACATAAGATGCAAAAGGTAAAAGCACCCTATGGCTCTCATCAATGCCTAAATGGATTAAAATGATACACACAGAATTTTGGTTTTAAGGAGTACTATTTCCTAGTCCTCCCTCCAAGGGTGGAATTGCTTTTTTTGTACCAGGAACTGAACTTGGGATCTCAACACTTGCCAGGCAGGCGCTGAGGTATATCCCTTGCCCAAGGCTGGAATTCTTATCTGAAGATTGCACTGCACAATGTTTGCCTCTGGTGGATGTGAACATATATTAGGTTTGAAGGGCAGCAAATCGCTTGACTCTTATAACGTTCAGATTGGAAAGTGAGCCCTACTCCCAATAAACTGCCTCCAACTAACTTTGCATTTATATCTGGTCACTTTTTGCAGGCAGTTCCTCCCATTTTTTGATTATTGTCAGAGAGCCTTAGAAGGTTATGTGGCAGTACTGGGATAATCCAGGCCAGTTTCCCTTGCCCCAACCTTGGTCCTCTCCTGTGTCCTTAAATGATCTTTTGTGTGGGGACATCTATGGTAGGAGTCTCTGAAGCTTCTCTCCTACTACTAGCAAATATTGCAGCTCTCCAAGTCGTGGTGACTACCATGGTGTTCCTTTAGGCTAACTAAAGAGAGTGGTTAGCAGATGACACTTTAATGGATGTCATGTGTACCCAAGAGCGCAATGGGGGATAAAGCTATAAGGCATGTAACTTTGCTGGTGTTCACTGAACTCAATGGAAAAACAAAAAACAAAAAATCTACTTTTTACAGATATATTTCGGGATGTTATAGCAGCATTTGATGACTTGGAGCATCATTGCTGCTTTCATTTTGCACCCTTGGCATTTCGTCCTGGGGATCCACTTTGTGTGTTCATACAGAAATGATTTCATTCTGTGTAAGTGTGGCTTCAGGAAGTGTTGCCTCTTATCAAACTGGGGTATAGAAGCCGCCTATAGGGCTTGGGTTGGGGGTCAGGACATACCCTCTGTAGCATGGGATGGGCTGACAACAGTTCCAGTGGCAGTGAACCTTTTGGAGACTGAATGCCCAAACTGCGAACCAAAACTCACTTAGTGCAAAGTGCCAAATGCAATTAAACCCAATTATTGAAGTTTTAGTTTAGAAAAACTGTTATCTGATGCCTGGCTAGGGCGATATGGCCCGTGTGCCGGTAGGGCTCTGTATGCCTGCTGCAGCATGTGTGCCATAGGTTTGCTACCAATGGTTCACTTATATCTAGAACATATAAAGAATTAAAAATCAGACCTCCCCCAACTCAAAGACCCAGTCCCAAAATGTGCATCTGGGATGAATACACATTTCTCAGGTGAAGAAATAGAAACAAAATGAATACATGAAAAAATGTTCAACATCACTGGTCATTCAAGAGATGCACATTAAAACAACACTGAAATTGCATCTCACCCCAGAAAGAATGGGTATTATAAAAAAATCAACCAGTAACAAATGCTGGAGGAGCTGTGGGGAAAAAGGAACACTTCTCTATTGTTGGTGGACTGTAGACTGGTACAACCACCTTGGGCATCAGTGTCATGATTCCTAAAAAAACTAGGATTAGAGGTCCCATTTCACCCAACTGTTCCCCTTCTGGGTATTTTCTTAGAAGAATTAAAAACACTATCCCACAGCGATATATGTGCACAAATGTTTATAGCAGCACAATTTGTAATAGAGAAATATTGGAAACAATCCAAATGTCCATCAACCAAGGAATGGATAAAAAAGATGTGGGCTTTATACAGTGAAGTACTACTCGGCCATAAAGAAGAACAAACTGGAGACTTTTAGAGGTAAATGGATGCAACTTAAGACTATATTCAGATCCGGGGAAGATGGCGACCGGGTGAGCAGCAAGGGAGCGAACCTCCTTAATAAACACCACCAGCTCGAGACAGACTTGGTGAGCGTGAATGCCGGAACCTCGGCTGGGAAGTTTAAACTGGGCGTATTTCTCTGAGATGCCGGGGGAGATGTGGTAGGGCGGACCAGGCTGCCGGGGCGAGACG
>PVLD010035890.1:0-11406 GCA_004027595.1 Dinomys branickii | reverse complement strand
ACAAAACTGGAGTCCATACTCATAAGTGAAATAAATCAGCGATACATGTGCAGGCAACGTATTATATCACTGGTGTAAGAACCCGAGGGTGGGAATATAAACTAAGAGTCATGAAGGAAATCTGTTCAAAAACAAAGAACAGATGGGACGAAGGAAAGGAGAAAAGAAAAAGACAAAAATGTATGTATGTATATAGGAACATATATGAATATACATATATGCAGGAGGGCTAACATGGTTCTACTATTGTATTATATCACTTAATGCTAAGCAATAATTGATGACAGGGTATTAGATTGTGTATATCTGTATGTGTTATCCTGAACACACACTTCGAAGATATGAATATGTAAAGCAGCAACAAGCGGTGTTTTTTTTGTTGTTGTTGTTGATGTTGTTGCTGTTGTTGTTGTATGCCTGTTTTGTTTCTTGTCTTTGGATTTTTGGTTTTTGTGTTTTTTTCTGTTGTTGAGAGGATTAACTGTCTGACTTATTTTGCATGTGTGTATATGGGTTCATATATTTACACTTCGAAGATATCAATGGATAAAGAAATAACCACTGTTGAAACCATGTCACCTTGTCTATAAATTAGTTGTGATTGTACTATTTTTTATGCTAATTGGTGTCTGTTTGTTAATATGTTTTTGTACTTTTATTTTAAAAAAACAAAAAACAAAAAACAAAAGGTACCAACAGGGCAATATAGAGCATTGGGACCCAAGCAAGTCCAAAATCCAGCAGGGCTAACATTGTGTCCTGTAATTTCACATCCAGCATCTGAAGCAACTTGTGGTACATTGTGAGCTCCAAAGGGCTTGCGTGAGTCCACCCCTATGGCACTTGTGGTTACAGCTCCCACAGCTTCTCTTTTGGGCCCGCTTTGTTCCCTCCTTGCAGCTTTCCTCAGATTATCCGTGGTCCTGTCTTTTCTAAACTTCTGAGGTCTCCTGTGCACCTTTTGCTTCACACTCACAGCCTCACATACAGGGGCACACTGCCTGGCCTCCCAGGCCTTCTGAAATCTGGGTGGAAACCTCTTTAACCTCAGAACTCTTGCATTCTCCATGCACCTAAAGCCAGGGCCATGTGGATGATGCCAAGGTCTACTGCCACCTAGAGCAGGAGCCAAACTTTCCTCTCTCTTGGGGTCAAGTGCCTGTATTGCTGGGCACACTGAATCCAATTCTGAGGAACAAATTCTCTATGCCACCTCCATTCTGGAACCTGGTGCGGCCGCTGCCACTATTCTGGAACATGGCACTCTTTGGCTTCCTTCTCAAGGCAAGGTCTTTCACATTTGCAGTTTTGAGGCTGCAAAGGGTGGAGACTTGCTGCTTCTTGTGATGCCTGCAGGCCATCTTTTCCATTGTCTTGTTCCTTCTCAGCAATAGAGATCTCCTTAGCCTTATCTTTGCAGTCCACAGCTTTACTGGAGCTTCCTTTCTGGCCAAACTCACAACATTTTACATCATTCTGCTGGGCTCTTTGCTCTTGATTCTCAACGTAGATCTGGCTAAAGGCCCGCAACAATAGCCATGCCACTGCCCCAACATTCGACTGCCTTGAAATTTCTTTTGCCAGATTAATCAGTTCGCTGCCGCCCTTAATCTCAGTCTTAGGCAAAGTCTCTGGACACGAGCAAAATGCAGACAAACTCTCTGTCAAGCCATAACATACATCATCTGGAGTCCAACAGCCAATGTAGACCTTCCCAGCAGAATCCTCTTGAACCTGGTCTTTACTGGCAGGATTTCTATTAGCCTTCTGGTCTTCTGAGCTCTGACCAGAATCTCCCAGACAAACAGCCAAAGGTGTTCTAGGGCATCTCTTTCAGGCAACATCTCCAAATCTTTCCAAACTTTTCCCACAAGCCATTTCCAAAGGCTCTTGAACCACATGGTCAGGTATAGTGAGAGCAAAGACCCCACTCTGCTGGTACCAAATTTGGTTTACAATGGTCAGCTATGGGGTTAGATGAGGAAGGCAGACAGAGGCTGTGGGTATAGAGGACCTCCCCCCAAGAGAGAGTAGACTGCATAAAAAAAGGAAATGAGGAAGGACTGGCTGCTGGTTCTTCGGAGGAGCTCTAGTCTTCGCCTTCAGCTTGGTCGTCTCCCGGTTCTGGTGCAGACTGTTTGGCTTCCACCTGGGACTCTTCAGCCTTCTGGTGTTGGTTCTCTGACCTTCACGGTAGATTCTTCAGCATTTCGTCACAGATCGATCAGCCCTTTGATAGGGACTTGCACAGACACTGCAGTGAACTCCAGGCCCCAGCCCTGGGCTCTTCAATCTCCAGTGCAGAAACCCTCTGCATGTTTCCTCATCTAACCCTGTAGCTGACCATTGTAAGCCAAACTTGTAATTTCTTGTACATTTGTATATCTTGTGTTATATCTGTTTCTCTAGTGAACCCTGACTGATACAATGAGCTATCACTAACCATAGTCTGAGCACAAGTCCCATGGGCCATGGGCCAGATCCCAAGTTCTCTTCTGAGTTCACAGCGCCTCAAGCAGGGTCCATCACAAATAATATATCAAATATGTGATGAATTCACTCATATTTGTAAACTATAGCTATTTCTTTTGAAGCCAGGCATCTACACAGAAATCAGAAGAGATTCTCTTTTTTTGTTTCAGTTCTTTGGTCAACTTGTGTAGAAAATGAAAATTAAAAACAGGACTACCATAGGCTCCAGCAATCCCACTTCTGGGTGTATAGCCAAAAAATAAAATCCCTATGTCAAAGAGATATCTGCATTCCCTATTCGCTGCAGTGTTATTTACAATATTCAAGATGTAGAATCAACCTAAGTGTTTCTGAACAGATAAGAAAATGTAGTATGTACGTATGTAATGAAATACTATTCATCCTGAGAAGGAAGGAAGTCCTATCATTTTCAAACACATAAATGAACCTGGAGAACGCCGTGCTAAGTGAAGTAAGCTCGGCACAGAAAGATATACACTGTAAGATCTCATTTATATGTTGAATCTTTGCTTTAAATTTTAAACATTATTAAATTTGGGAGACACGTAATGTAGGGACTCACTGACCTCTCAGCATACCCCAGGGAGGAACAGCAGGCAGCAGGAATAAGACAAGAGACAAGAGCTGGGGCAGGTAGAGTCCTTTTTGCTGGATGGGAAAGAGGACCCGAACAACAACGGTAGGGGTGTTTATTTATACTCTTGCAAAGTTAGTATCAGGAGACACAAAGTTACCTAGCAACTACTAACTAAAATTGCCGAGACAGTATGTCCTTCTCAAGATGAAAGTAGCTTGACTGAGGTAGCTTTAGACACTACGCCCTTATCTTGTCTCCACACATAGAATCAATTTTCAGCTCCAGACACTCCCACAAAATAAAATTATTCTCTCAAAGTGCAATAAATTTTTAATTAAAAAATTTCATAACAAAATAAGAGAATAATAACAGTTAATACACTATGTGTTGTGATCTTCAGGGTAATTACTCAGAATATAAGACAACAAGAAAGACTTCCTCTTATGAAGAAGAAACAAATAAATATGAGCACAAAACTTTCTTCTCAATGAACGAAGATCTATATGGAATCTTAAAAAGCTGAGTTTAGAGAAGCACAGAGCAGAACAGTGGCTACTAGGTACTAGCATGTATGGTAGAGAGATATCGGGCAAAGGACACAAAATTCCAGGAGAAATGAGTTCAGCTGTAGAGTGAGACGAATATAGTTAATTACAATGTATTATAGTCTTAAAAATCACTTAGAGTAGATTTTAAGTGTTCTCACCACAAAAAATGATAAATACGAGAGGTTACAGACATTAGGCTATTCTATGACATGCACATATCCCACATATGTTGTATACTGTAAACACATATCGTTTTTGGACAATTAAAATAAATAAGCTCTCTCACTCCCTTGCCTCCTCTCTATACATTCCCAGCACGGTGAGCTCTGCTACAACAGGCCCAAACGTGAGAGGACCGAGATACCCTGGACTGGAAACTTCTGAATCCGTAAGCCACAGTGAGTCCTCCCTTTTTTCTTTTAGTATTGTACCCAGGGCTTTGGCATTGAGCTACATCCCTACCTTTTTCCTTATTTTCAGATAGAATCTTGCTGAGTCTTTAAGTTGCCCAGCCTGGGCTTGAATTGGTGATCCTCCTGCTTCAGCCTCCCAGAATCTTGGGATTACAGGCATGTGCTACCATGCCATGCCTGACTGGCCTTCCTCCTAAAATAAATGCAGAGTACAGGGTTTTCATAATCATTTTACGTATTTTATATTGAATCAAATGAAGATCTTCAGAAAAGTCCTGACTACCTAATGTTAACCTTTCCTCTGTTTTTGTAATTAAAACAAAAGCAGAATCACTACCCTATGAAATATATGAGAGGAATTCAGCTAAAACTCACAATTTGACTATGAGGATAGTTTTTACTTAAATATCAGATACTGAAGTCTTCTAAAACACTTTGCCCTGCAAGTGTCTTTAATGCATGTTCAGTCTGCTTAGAGCTTCCCATAGGGCCTGTCACCTCTGGAACACTCAATGGCCCTGAGGAAAAATCTAAGAATAGCCACCAACCTTCTCAACCACTTTGACACTATAAGAACAGGAAAAGCAGGATGGAGAGGAAAAGAAGAAAATAACAGAAGGGAAGCCTTGTTTGTTTGTTTGTTTGTTTGTTTGTTTTTAAGGGAGAAAAAAGTGGAAGAGTAGATAAAACTATATACCACTAGGCAAATGTTTCCGTGAAGGCCCTCAATCTAGTATCTACTCTGGAAATCACTTTTAAATGATAGCCCCAAATAACATTTGAGTCTTTCCCTAAAGTCTCAATGGCTTCTGATGCTAATACTATAAACAGACAGTATCTTTGAGCTCTTCTAACACAGTAAACTGATAAAAGAACAGTGCCTAATGTTTTTACATTCTTATTAGTTTTATTAAATATGCTTCTTGGTATTCCAATGGGAAATGCAAAAAAGGAAAATATTTTTAAATTTTTATATTCCGTGCTTTTTCATTTTATTTTAAAGGGAAGATGAAAAATAGAAATAAAATGAAGCAGAGTTTCAAATAAGCCCCATAGAAGAGTAACAATAATTAACATATTGTGCAGTTATCTTCATAGTAGTTACTCAGAGTACGAGACATCTGCATGAAACAGTGTCCACGCAATATCAGCACAAATCTTTCTTTTCAATGAACTAAGAGAAACTAGCTGCATAAGTATCTTAACTACCTTGTGTGCATATATCGTTCCCCTTTTCTCTTTCTTCCTTTCCCCTTTCCCCCATCAGCTCCTCCTTCCTTTTGAATAGTTTCTTCCCAATTCTCAATATTGATTGTACCTTTTGGATCTTTCCTCATTCAGCTTCTCACCCTAGAGAGACAATACAATGTTTACACATGTGCGTCCGATTTATTTCACTTATGAGTATGGTCTCAAGTCGCATCCATTTTCCTCCACGCTTCTTTAAGAAAGGGCTTGCATGAGTGTTTTGATCAGACAGCACTTATTTTTTCACTGGTGAGATCTAGGAGTGATTAGCTGTAGATGGTTATCCATAGCAGCATTCAGTCTCAGGTTGGAAAGAGATGTCATCTCATCCAAGCATATATCTTTTTTAAATTTTTATTTATTTATTTATTTATTCTGTGGTACTGGGGATTGAACTCAGGACTCTGTGCTTGCCAGGCAGGCACTTACACCATTGAGCTATATCCCCAGCCCTCAAGCATATATCTGACACTGATGCCGCCCCCCACCCCACACGCCTAGCACAACTCACAGAATCTCTGCTGGAACCCTCAGACAGGGACTCATGCGCAGCTCACTCTTGGAACCTTGGTGAATGCCCACACCTTTCTTGTATGGAGCTGAACTGTTTTCTCTGTATGACTTCAAGCTCCTACCTAGTTATACGTCTCAGGACCCATATAACAAGGGTAAGACTTCTTCCCTATAAAAATCCTTCTGATTTCACCCCTGAAGACATATGTTCATTTTCCTCTATAGGCATAGACATGGCACGGAGGAAAGAGTGCAGCTGTCATGACAGACCATCCTTGGTTAAGTTATTGGGCCCTATAATTTGTTTTGTGACTTTGGACGAGTTCTTTAACCTTTCTAATACCTCATCTGTAAAATATATATTATACTAGATATACTTCATTGAAATATATAAAACAAGTTAGAAGGGGCAGGCAGCATTTTGAATATGGGAACATCCCATACTTTTCCAAATTCCACCTGCACGAAGCTTTTATGTGGTCTTCTCTTTGAATATGGAGTGCTGAGACAAACACACCCTCCCATGTTCAGAGGAGCAGGGTGTGGCGTGGAGAGGAAGAACAGCTCATTGCCGAATTTCAAATATCATGTCTATACTCCTAAAGTGATCACCAAAATGGTTATTTACCAAAAACGCTCACCTTACTGTTATTTACCATAACTAGGTGGCCCTCCATATCTGAGTTTTTCATCTCTGAATCCAATCAAGTCTGGATCAAAATATTTGGGAAAAGAAAAAGTATTTGGGAAAAAAATAACATCTAAACTGAGCACGAACAGATCTTTTTCCTCATAATTTTCTCTAAATAACAGTCTAACAACTACTTACATAATGAATACATTGTACTAGTATTATAAGAAATCTAAAGATGCCATAAAGTGTACAGAACGATGTGTGTAGGTTACAGGTAAATGCTATTGCATTTTTATAACAGAATTGGTATTCACAGATTTCGATATACTCAAGGGGTTCTGGAACCAACCCACTGGTACTAACGAGTGACTGTATTTACTAAATTATTTTTAGATCTCATTTTTGCACTAGAACAAAGAGGTTGCACTAGAATTTATTTTCAAACTAGGCGACTTGTTATTATGAGCCACCTGCCAGTGTGCAGGCTGTAGTGCTACATCAATTTACTCCATGTTTCACAGTAATGTGCAAGCTATGAATTGAATGTGCTCCCTCAAAATGTATATATTAAAGTTCTAGTCCTCAAGCGGTGGTATTTGGAGGTAGAGTCTTTGGGAAGTAATTAGTCATGAGGATGGGTCCTCCTGAATTGTATCAATGCATATATAAGAGGAGGCATGAGAGAGAGCATCTCCCCCTCTCTTGAGCATGCGAGGGCAATGTGGAAAGGTGGCCACCAGTAAGCCACAGAGGGCGCTCAGCAGACATCAAATCTGCTCACATCTTGAGCTCCAACCTAGCCACAAGAACTGTGAGAAATTAGTATTTTCTGCTTAAATTACCGAGCAATCCCAGCTCTGCATGCGTGTGTGTGTGTGTGTGTGTGTGTGTGTGTGTGTGTAGAGTGGTGAAAACAGTCACAGACAGATTCCAAAATGGGATGCAACATTTATACTACCTTTAAGGAAATAAGAATTGAAAAAATTTGATTTAAGCTATGTACCTACATTCCAATATGGGGCACTTTGGTAGGGGGTACAGTATAAATTTCTCAATCTGCTCAAGTAATCAGAATCATGCAGAGAGATTGTAAAAAATATAGATTCCTGGATCCCCAGAACTATATCATATGCTCTAGGCAGAACATCTCTAAGAACTCTGCCCGGCTCAAATTCTAGAATTCCATGTGTCTAACAGCAATTATATAAAACAACTGAGTCGATATTGTTGAAGCCCTTTTGAGGTGGAAAGACCCTACTGTGAAAGTCAAGAAACACAGGTGTTGGAGCTGGGGATATAGCTCAGCTGCATAAGTGCCTACCTGGCAATCACAAGGTCCTGAGTTCAATTCTCTGTACCAAAAATAAAGAAAGAAAGAAATACAGACGCTCCCATTGTTGGGCTAACAGCATTAGTAATAGTGACAGGACCATCCCACACAAAGCCATAAGCAACAGCAAAGCACTGTAGGCCAGGCGATCAAGAAGGTGAAGTGTAGAAGAGGGTGGATCACAGGGAAGTCAGAAACCAAAGTCTTGACTGTAGTCTGTGTTCTAACCATCTCACCAGGGCAATCTGATGGGCGGTTCAGGATCCAAAGTTAAACAAACTCAGACAGTAGCTGCAAGTATTTGCAGGTTAGAAGGAAGAAAAACGAAGCTCTGAGGGGAGAGAACAGAAGACCTGGTCACCACCCTCTCGTTACAGCTCCCAGGCAGGGCTGGGGTGGGCATCGGGGCCTAGTGCTACCTTGTCCAGCCTGCAGTTCTCTGTCCGCCACTGAGCTGAGTCCCTGTGGATGATTAGTGACTTGGTAAAGTGGAAACAAGACTATTTAGCCTTGCAACACGTTTCCCCCACCTCCCTCCTACCCTGACTTTTACTTTTAAACTTACAAACTGTTGGGCTTTTCTTGAGAGGGGTATGGAGGTCATGTTTCTGCCACATGGTTGTAGAATCCGTAAATGCTAGAAATCCACACAATAGCACATCAATAATCTCTTCCAGCTGTACTTATTTTTAAGTATATGTTTTCTTTCTTTTATTTTCTTTTACTTTCCTTCCTACTTTCTTTTCTCCTTTCTTCCTTGTTTCCTTTCTTTCTGTGATACGGTTTCACTGTTTTGCTCCAGGCTAGCCTAGAACTCCAGCAATCCTCCTGCTTCAAGCCCTCTGGAGGCTGAGGCAGGAAGATTGCAGTGAGTTCGAGGCCAGCCTGAACTACAGAGTGAGACCCTGTCATAAAATATAAATTAAGCCAAAATAAATGCCAAATATAAGATATGCCAATATGTACATTCAGGCTCACATAACATCACTGATGGCTGCTTCAGAGATCCCCTGGTCCAACCCTCACATCCTACCAAAAGGAAAAGAAGGGTCAGAGAAGGGAAATTCCCAATTCAAAATCTCAGCTTTCATTGTCAGGGAACCTAGGTTATGAACCCTAATGTGGCGCTTTTGACCCTTCACCATGCTGCCTCTTGGGACACTGACTATTGTTCTAACAACTAATTTTGCTATTTGGAGTCTTTGTTGGCAATTTGCTCATTGCTTGATTGGCATTTTGTTTTTCCCTTCAGTGAGATTCTTCCAGTTTGCTAAACTGGTTTTAGTGTTTATAGGTACAGTATTAGGTTATAAGTTCAGATAGTTAATAAGGAAAGATCTCTGACTCACCTACTCTAGAGGTTTCTCGCCAGAGATTCCTGGTCAAACTTAAAGAATTTGGCAGCAATCTTATCTTGAGTGCAGAAAGGTCCAACTTTCTGGGTAAGGGAAACAGTTTTCCCCAAAGTAAACTACTGTACTATTCAACTTCCACTACTGTACTATTCAACTTCCTCAAGTTATTGGAGAAACGGAGGCACTGGGAAGTAAATAGACCTGCCAAGGTCACGAAGAACAGAAGGCAGCCTGGCACTCTGACCCCTTCACAGTTCTCCCCACACTGTGAGGCCTGTGTGATAGTTGATCCAGGATTCCACTTCTCTCAGCTAAATCTTCCAGACCAGACAGAGCTGTGCAACTTTTTACTAAAGGAGAAATCCACTAAAGGAGGATGCAGGGCTTAACACAAATCAGAAGCCAGCAGGGCAGTGTGTTGAGTATCTCTGAGCAGTAAATCAGGGTCACCACCTCAGGGTGTTGTCAAAGACAGAATTTATACTTAGAGGGTCTCCCTCTCCTAAGGAAGCCCTCAGTTAAAGCACTGTCTTAGGAGGATTCATCTTCCTCTGTCCTGTCATAGCTGCGTACAGCAAAGAACTCATCCTCCTGGAGAAATGGGCTCACTCAGAGGACAGAAAAGAATAAAGACATGGCTGAGAATATCACTCAGTGGAATAAGCGCCTGCCTGGCAAGCACAAGGTCCTGAGTTTGGCCCCCAGTACCGCCAAAAAAAAAAAAAAGGATAAAGACAGATTTTTAAGAAAACTTAGTCCTGTTTGTACTTAAGTACTTGATAGCTAAAGGTACCTTCTTGGTATGTATGATATCTAATTTCATGGCAATGACAGTCTGCTTTAAATTCTACTTAGAAGGTACAGCAGAACTCAAATCCACCAGCAAACACTTTCTCAGCGGAGTGGGTGACACGCACCTGCCCGTGTCTCAGCTGAGGCAGGCAGATCACTTGAGTTCAAGGCCAGCCTGTGCCACACAGTGAGACCCTGCCCCCAACCAAACCAAACCAAATCAAATCACTCTTTATCTCTGTGACTAGGCAGTTTTTATACATTATGGGGTCTTTAACTTGAAATTAATTAATTCTTGGTCAAAATATTATCACAGGATATTAAATGGCCCATGCAGTAGATTTAAAAAAAAAAAACTCTTGATTTTATGTAAAACTTCCCAGGATCCTTGGTGTGAGAAGAGAATTCAAGGTTAGTATATTTCTAATTTTCTGATATCATAGGAAGATGATAAAGCATGATGACTAAGAATGGCAAATCAAGACACAGTAGCCAAAAAAAAGTCTCTGCAGTGCTCCTGAGAAACGGTGCTGCCTGCCTTCAGCACAGGCAAACGGACCACCTGGGTCAAGGAGAAGAGAAAAAGCTTTCACTGCAAATCTTTCAGTTCTCTTGAATTTGCATTATATGTTAGTTAAAATAGCAACAAATAAAGGTTGAATCAAAAAAGAGTGTCAAAAATACGTCATTGACACTCACAATTAACTACCAGCATAACAGTGGCAAAGGCTGAGATTGGTCAAATTGCCCTTCTGTGTTATTCAACTTTTAAACTATGTACGTGAAGTAAACTGACAAATATAACACTGTTGATTACCCACTCCTCTTACAGGTAAGGAAGCCAGGGAGAAATGCCTACCTCCCAAGGGGCAGAGCGTAGGTACGCGCTCGGGTCACCGCATCCCAGGCCAGGATACTCCTCCGTGGACAGGGCGCTGCAGCAGATGATGGCTAAATGCCTGCGCCTACCGATTATTGCTGCTGTTGTTATTGTTATTAGATTAAGACATTTTTAGAATATTTGAATAAAATTGACCTCCCCTCATTCTGATCTGTGCTAATAACTGCACCCTTTTTTTTATTCATTCAATTACAAGCAAATTGACAGGAGACATTTATATGAGGCAGCTTAAACCCCAGCTAATGGAGTGCCTAATGACTAATTGATCAGATCCCAACCCAGAGAGCAGCTCTGAGTGGCCTAAAGGAATTTATGCAATTAGTTTAGGTTTGGTAGAAATTGAGTGCATATGAAAGTAAGCTTTTTATGGTCTTGATTTAGGAGGACTGGACATTAACTATATCTACCACGAGGTGAGCTGCCTGGGGGGGTGCTCTGTGGAGGGCAGAAATGCTGGGGTTCCAGTAGGGCTGACATGAGTGTCGGGTGTAGGGGGAAGGAAAGAAAGTGAAGGTAAGAGAAAAGGTAAGCTTGGGGGTGGGTTTCCGGCCAGAGAGTAAAATTAATTTCACCTTTCCTTTGTAATTCTGATTTTTCCCAGG
>PVLD010035889.1:0-11407 GCA_004027595.1 Dinomys branickii | reverse complement strand
GTGTGATCACTCCGCATTATTTTAGTACTCTACATGAATATTGCATGATTTCAAAACCTTGACTCATGCAATGTGCCATTCAACCTCAGTATAGAAGAAATAATTACCATATGTCAGAGACTGATCTAGTTCCTGGATATGACACTATAAGCAAAACAGACCTTCTACAAGATAAAGTTTAAAATAAAAATTAAAATCCCTGCCCTCAGAGCTTCTAGTCTGGTGTGCATGCATGGTGGTAAAAATGCATACAAATACAGGTTAAATAATAATAAAAATATACTGACAGACTTCAACATCTCACAGTTAGTTCATCTGACCAAAAAAACCCAAACAGAATAATCATTTAAACTCCACCACTGGACAAATAAACTTAACAGGTATCAACAGAGTGTTTTATCCAACAATAATATAATACACATTTTTCTCAATAGGATGTGGAGTATTTTCCAAAATAGGTTATATTTTAGGCCATAAAGCATGCTTAAATAAACACAAAAGAATAGAAATAATCACGTGTGTACTATCAGGTCACAGCAGAATGAAGTTAGCAATTAACAGCAAAAGAACCATAGAACCTATGCAAACATATGGAGATTAAATAATACATTACAGAATAACCAATGGATCACAAAAGAAATCACAGAAGAAATAAAAATTCTTCTAGAATATAATGACAATAGAAGCACAGCATACTAAGCCTCTGAGACACAGTCATAGGAGTCCTAAGAAGTAAGAATACAGCTGTAAATACACACATAAGAAGAATAGAGTGATACCAAATAAATAACGTAATGATGTGTCTCAAGGGGCTGGGGAGATAGCTCAGTGGCATAGCCCTTGCCTGGCAAGTGCAAGGTTCTGAGTTTGATTCCCAGTACCACTTTCCCCCCAAAAAGCTGCATCTCAAGGTCCTAGCAAAGCAAGAACAATCCAGATCTAAAACTAATAGATTAGATTTAACATAAATGAAATTAAGACTGAAACAAAATGAATACAAAGGATCAATGAATCAAAGAGTTACAAGAAGAAGTTAATTCTTTGAGAGGCTAAGAAAAAGTTTCAGGGATGGGGGAGATGGGAAGGAGGGGAAGGGGAAGGAAATAAATATAATCTTTTTTTTTTTTTTCCGGTACCGGGGATCGAACTCAGGACCTTGCGCTCGCCAGGCAAGCGCTTATGCCACTGAGCTATACCCCCAGCCCCGAAGGAAATAAATAGAATCAAGATGTGATATGTATATGTACCAATACCTCATAGTGAATGCATTTGCTATGTATTACAAACACATTAAAATTTTATAAAAAAATATACTGAGTGCCCATCTACAACTCACATTAAGAGTTAGAACACTACCAGTAACATATACAGAACCAGTTTTGCCCTTTAAGAGTACTCAATGCCTTAACTTTGTTGTAAACACCTTTTCTCTCTTTGTGGAATAAATATTTTCTAAGTACCTCCTGCTTGTTAGCAATGTAATATGTGTTTTGGATAAATCATTAAATAAAACCAGCTTAGAATCTGTTCCCTCCTAGAACTTACAATCTAACATAGTCAAACCATAAGCATATGGCCTTGTATATGCAATAGACAATTTCATGTGTGTACATGAGTGATAAATGCACACACAAAAAAAGGAAAACAAAGCACTGCAGGATAAAGAAACTTCAGGAGTGTGAGGTGGTAGTGACAGTAATATAGACTTTGCTAGAATGAGGCCATCTAAGCACAGACATGAAGGATGTGGGGCTCCTGCTACAGAGATGGGGGTGGACAGAATTTCATTGAGAGTAAAAGTCAAGAGAGGACAATGAGCCAGTAGGTATATTGCAGAAAATAAAAGAAGCTAATGTGTCAGTGAAAGAATGAAGTGGGTGAGTGGTAAGAAAGGAGGTACACAAACAATTGGAGTGTGGACTGAGGTGAACAGATCGTATAGGACTTTGGTTTCTACACTTTAAACAGTTCTGAATCAAGCAGTGACATATGATTCTAAAGGATCTCTCGAGTTGCACTGAATATGAGAATTAACTGAATTAGGCAAGAGCATAAACAGTAATTTCTATTAGAGTACTCTTCTAAGTGACAGCTGTTATTACAGTGGTAGCACTGCAGATAGTAAAAAATGGTCGGACTCTGGAAATATTTTGATTGTAGAGTCAGTAGGGTTTCCTGGAATTTTACAAGTTGGGGAACAAAGTAAGAGAGAGAGAGACAGAGACAGAGACAGAGAGACAGAGACAGGAGAAAGGGGCATGGAGAGGAGGCAGGGGACAGGCAGAGAGAGGAAGAAGGAGAAAGAAATCAGAGATGATTTATGATTTCAAGGCTTCAAGGTTTGGAGCCTGAAATGTTAAGAAGTTGGATCTGCCACCAAACCAGATTGTTTGATTCCCTGTCACCTTCCATCTTAATTTATTCAACCCTTCTCAGCCATCCTGTTCCAGTCTCAATGGCCTCTTTGCTAGTCCTTGAGGTCACTAGGCACTCTCAACTTTTAAGAACTTTGCATGGACTCTTCCATATGCCTGGACTACATTTTCTCCAAATATTGACAAGGTTAACTACTTCAAGTTTTACTCAGATGTACCTTACCAGGCATCTCAGAGCCTTGACCACCTCCTACCTTCCCAGCATGCTCTAATTCTCCTACATCTATTCTGCATTTTTTCTTTAGCAATTGCTGCCAACAAATATGGTATGTTTTAACATATACTATGTGTATCATTTATTTTCTGTTCCATTATGATAATACCTAATATCAATAATAGCAAAGATCTCTACCTAAAGTGGTACTTGGAGTGTAGAAAATATTGAGCAAATATTTGTTGAATGAGTGAATACACACAGTTATTTAATTCTCCCATTTTCTAACCAATATCTGATATTCCACTGGTTCAGGAAATACGGTTTTCAAGACTTCATAATTTTCTGGGATGGGGAAGAACATCTTAGAATGTAACTGCCTCTCAAATTTTATCCACTCTTCCCTAGTTTACCATTTTATTCAACTTCAGAACAGAGGTACCTGGAGCTAAAACATAAGTAGAATTAGTTTTGAGCTTTTTTACTGTTATTTTAGGACTGAGATTTCTAGGACCTATGAAATCAGATTACATCTGTCTTCCAGCTTGCAATAATTTTGTTGCTGTTATGACCTTTTCTGTTTTCCTTATCTTTGTGATTGTTTGAAAGTCCCTGTACTGTGGCTTTAGAAGGATTAATACAGAGTGAAGTTCTGAGAGGGTTGAATTTTCTATCCTTACTTGTTATTCTATTGCAACATTGACTATAGATTTATGTTTAGCAGTACGAAAAGATCTCCATAAAAAAATAATTGAGTAGCACAAGTAGTAGAGCAGTATGTAAAGAATACAATTAACTACTAACTGATGGTGTTTTTCATATTGCTCAACCTTTCAAACCAATTCCTAATCAGTAAAATGTTGACAAAAGTAAGGTTTTCATAGGTGGTAAAAAATAAGAAAAAAAATAGAACATATGGTAATAGTTTACAAAGTGTTTGGCCCAACAGAACACTCTCGAAATGATGCTAGGAGTTATTACTATAAGAAAACTTTTATTTTCCAATTTATATTTTTAAAGACCAAACTCTTTTTTGTCTTGCTTTTGTTTCTGTAGCACTAGGGAGGGAACTCAGAGTCTCACACATGTTAGGCAAGTGTCCTATTGCTACTTATCCCAGTCCTCGAATTCAGGACTGAATAATTTTTCTATTTAGTAATTGAACATTATTTAAACACTACACTTCTTTGTCAGGTTGTATAAAGCATCATGTAATATATTGTGCCCACTTTACTGCTCAGTTTTCCTGCACTTATTTATATGTTGTACGTGACTTACATCAGCTCATCCTGCCTCACGCCTGAGTATGATAATTCTTTCCATCTGCTCAGTATGGTAGGTCGGTATCACTCTTCCATATGTATCTATAGCACTCTAGAGAATTAGTTTCTATATTCCACTCAGGAATATGGGTCTTTCTCAGGAACAAAGATGCCACAAAATGGCATGGGAATTCTTGTTCAATTCTCCGGACATCAGTAGATACACAGAAAATGGAGACAACACTTCTGTTCCTGGAGGGGCTCTAGATCTTATATCTTCGGACTCCCAGGATTCCTACGTACTACTGCATTTGAGTCATTGGCTTGACTCAGAGCAAAGGCAGGAGGTGAGGGCTTGGAGGCCCTTCCTCAGGACGCATCAGTCTGTAAGCTCTCATTCTGTGCCTTCTGGCACACTTTTCCCCCTAACTTGGACAGACTAACTTAGATTTAAATCAAAGAATATTTCCTCTGAGTTGTCATCTTCTTAACTTTGTGCTAGTTAAACTACTAAAATTCAAAGACAAAATTCTAATCCTTAGATAATCTTGAAATCTAGGAAACAATATGTCTAGCAGAATTTCCGTGAAGTGGGACCAACCAGAGATTCCAAAGGTAAGAAAAAGTACAGTTATTTCCATCTGTGATTAATCCATATGTAAATTTATTTTGAATCTGTATGTTTGTGAAGGCTGGAAAAGCTTTATTAGGTTATATTCCAAATCATGTAACAGGTTACTTCTGAGAAAGTGCTACTATTGAATGGAGACTTTCATTTTTAATCTCATTCTTCTTAATTAATTGAATATTTTAAATCAATGATTCTCAAATGTTAGTATGAATCAGAATCACTTAACACTCTCATTGAAATTCTGACTACTGGTCCCTAACCAGTGATTTGTATCTCTAATAAATTCCCATTGTACAATGCTACAATATCAACAAAAGTAACATTGGGTTACTCTAAAACAGTAGAAAATATAAATTACATTGAGTTTTTTGAAATATTTAATCGTATGATTCTTTCAGAGTTCCAGTAGTTCTGCATAAGAATACCGACTCCTTAATGTTCAAATGACTCCAGGAGATTGGTTAAGTGCCTTCCTTTTATCCACTTCCACAACAGTTCATGTGTAAATGGAATTGAATTCCCTTTGAGAAGAGTCTTCTCAATGCAGGCCAAAGTATTTGAAATTCATTCAGCTGAAATACTTTTTAAAAATTTTCTTTGAAATTTTCCAAAAAGAAACAAAAATGTGATGAAGCACTGATACAACATTAAAATTTAAAAATAAACAGGAAAATTGATAGTTTTCTAAGATTTCCCAGTCAGTTCCATCAATATGACCCACTTCCTCAGGGCGCTGAAAGGTTTCTTGTAAGCTTTCTTTCCTTATCTTCTTTGGCGAGGAAGGGGCGACTAGATTCTCCTCATACCTGGTATGATTACAAAATGTCTTCTTACAACTTTTCAGAATCTTTTGCAAGTGGCGTTACCAATTTAAATTCTAGTTTCCTCAATTTGTCCTAAAAAGTGGGGGGGGGGGATTGCGCGCGCGCGCGCGTGCGCGCGTGCGTGTGTGTGTGTGTGTGTGTGTGTGTGTGTGTTTTGAAAAGCTCTTCTTAGAGAACTGGCCTGGTTTTTACCTTTTATGACTTCTCATTTGCTTTTCATGTCTTTGTGCAGTACTAAATTTGGTATAACTCTTAAGCTTCCTGATTTTTCTATATTCTATCAGATAGAATTCTATTTTTTGAGAATTGCTTTTATGGATTAATGCTTTTTCTTGCTATTTTCTCTTGACTCAGTGAATCTAGGCAGTATGCTCATTCTTTTCACACCATTTTCTTGGCCTACATAGCCAATTGAGTATTCCAAATATGTGGAATATATTCATACCAATTTCTTTTTAAACCTCTCTTTTAGAATGGCTGGGGCTTTCTGTCACATGTGTTTTCTTTCTATATTAGCTTTCATTTCTTTTGTCTGTTCTACTCTTCGGTGTGTATACTGCGAATGACTCAAGTCTATCTTCACCGCCTTGCTTGTTTTGCAGTAAAACAGAATAGCAGCACAAAAGTGATGGAGTCTTAATGTGAATGTGTTTTAATTAAAACTTCATATGTAGGCTGATGAGAATGTCTAATTTAGCTGGCTCTAAAACTTCCATTATTTTAATCATGACCGTAGATAACGTTGTTAGGTTGTTTAAAACTGCTACAAGATGCGCTTCTTAGAGACTAATAATAAAGAATCTAGAAAAATTATTATTTTAAAATCAGTATTTAGCATTAGCAAATGTTAGCCCTTTTTGAAGCCCGTTGTTTCTCCTCAGAGAGGTATAACTGACAGTCTGTCTGCTCAGCTACAACAAAATACCATAAACTGGGTAGGTGGCTTACAAAGAATGGAAATTCGTTTTTCAAACTTACTAAGACTGGGAAGAGCAAGATCAAGCTTCTGGCAAATTTGGTGTCTGGTGGTGGCTCACTTACTGCTTCACAGAAGCAGTTTATCACTGTGCTCTCACATGGTAAAGGGAAATGGAATAAAGGATACCCATTCAAGGTTGTTATCCTAGAGGCATGATTACTGACCAGAAGAGAGTGAAAAAGAGTCACCTGAGAGCTAAAACTTAACTGGGTTTTGGCTTAGAAACATTTTACATGGATGTACTCAGTTTGTGAATTTGATTGAACTATATTATGATATTTGGACATTGCTTTATGTATATTATACATTAACAAAAAGTTAAAAGAAAAATAGCTCAGAACTATTCCTTTCACTCTCTCTTCTTCATTTCTTTTTTATTTTAAAGGATAAAAAGAATAAAAGTTTCAAAACAGGTTAGTAGGAGAGTTACAGTAATTAATATAGTATGTATTGTCTTCATAGTATTTATTCAGAGTACGAGACATAGGCATAATGTCTTGTCCAAATAATAATAGCACAAACCTTTCTTTTCAATGAACTAAGAGAAACTAGCTGTATGACTATCTTAATTATCTTGTGTATAAATATATTCTTTTCTTTTTACCTTTCCTCCTCTGCAAATCCCGTGGTTTTTTTTCCCAGAGATGGGTCAGGTTTCTCTCAAGTTTGTATATATCTTCTGACTAGATGCATTTATACATTTTGTTCTAGACTTTATTTTTAAATATTTTTGTTTAACAGAAAAGCTTCAACAATAGAAAATAGGTATCATCCTCTTAGAAAGAAAAGCAATTTCTTCACTGTGAAGAGCAATAAAGACAAAGGCAGGTGTAATGACATGTACCTGTACTCCAAGCTCCTTAGGAGACTAAGGAAGGAGGATTGCTTGAACCCAGAAGTCTGAGACCTGCCTGGGCAACATAGCGAGACCTCGTCTTTGGAAATGGCAAGGGAAGCTGTGGATGGAGGGGAGATGGGAGGGTGGAGAGGTGAAGAGGGAATAAAAATGAGTAAGGTCTGATACGTATATGTACCGGTTACCCAAGGTAAATGCAATTATCATGTGCCACAAACATACATTAATAAAAAAGAGAAAGAAAAGATTAACGTAGGTAATGGATTCTTCCAAGGCAAAAGTTAAGCAGGTTTCTCAACACTTCTTTTTAAAAGATTAGGAATTGCTAACAACAAAGCACTTTATTTGTGTTGTGACCCACTACATGAATAATACTCATCTGTAGTACTCCATATTCCTCCTAAGAGACTTGCAAGATGTAAGGAGCATCCACACAAACAGGATGCTCTGCTGTTTACTCTGCTGTAATAAAGTCCTTTGTGTCTGATTCAGGAATCTCATGTCTTCTGCTAACATTCATGAAACAGTGGCAGAAAGGTAACACATACATATGTTGTTACTTTAAAACTTCTCAATAATCAGTAAAATATTTCTTGTTTTTCTTCAATTTATAGATAATAAAACTCAAGTACAGAGGTGAAGTACCATATATCACATAGCTAGCAGATGACTGACTTGGAATTTAAACCTAGTCAGTACAATTTCACAGCTCAGACTCTTGGTCTGCAGTCTCACATACACATCAAGTTTATGTAACAGTGGGGCAAGAACTACACCTCAATTAGCTCATGTGGCAGAACTGGTCAACATTGATGACAACAACATAATTTAAAAGGAACCATTGGCTCAGGTCATTTGTGGAAATATCGCAGAGTCACTGGCTCAGGTCATTTGTGGAAATATCGCAGAGTCACTGTTGAGGAACTACCACTCACACCAGCATATAGTGCTTGTTCTTCCATAAAACACTATTTCTGAAAAATATTATGATGCGGAAATTGTCATTTCTAATTGCTTCATCTCATAAAACCCTAGAGGCTCTTAATCAAAGGGATGGTATGGTCTAGCAGTCTGACATTTATATTGAAATTCTTTATATTTTAGGATATACCTAGAAAGCCTGCATAAGTAGTCATGTGCAACCAAACATTCTCCAAGCAAAGCAAGACCTTAATGGTTAGCTCTGTTCTCTTTGTATTTATGTTTAACTATCACTGTCATTTAAAGAACATGTTTTTCTTTAAAAAGAAAAAATAATCAAATGTTCTGGCTATAATAATTCTTAGTAAGAAACTTGCATGAAAATATAAGGTAAGAGTAAAAGAATATGTGCTTATTTGGTTGGTGGTTTGGTATATTACCTAACAGTGGTTAGCATTAGATATATTACATAATTTCTCATTTGGAAATTAAACAGTACAAATTAAGGATTTCTCTCTGCAAAACAAAAGTTAACTAGGCAAACATTATCAACATAAATTGTCTTTCTTAGAAGGACTTGGGAAAAGCATTGCATACACCTCTGCTGGAAAGAGCTAAGACAAACTCTATGGCAGGTCTGCATCCTATAAGATACATGTTATGGTATATGACTCAATCTACTGCACTTCTCAGCAATCACAGTCAAAAATTATTCTCATTTTTCCCCACAGCCCTACCACCATGTGTTATTAGTTTTCTTGATAATAGCCATTCTTTCTCTAGTGTGATGGAATCTCGGCATTGCTTTAAGGTTCATTTCTTAAATGACTAGTGATATTGAACATGTTTTCATATATTTATTTATCATTTGTTCTTCTTCTGAGAAGTATCTTTTTATTTTAGATGTCCATTTTTGGACTGAGTCTTTGAATTTGGAGGGTCTGGGTTTTTTTCAGCTTTTCATATATTCTAGATATTAGTCCTTTCTCTGAGGAACAATTGGCAAATTTTTTCCCATTTTGTGTGTTGTCTGAGTGTAGACTGGTAAAACCACTGTGAAAATAAGCGTGGAAATTCCTCATAAAGCTAGGACTAGAAGTCCCATTTGACCCAGCTACTCCCTTTCTGGGTACCTTCCTGCAAGAATTAAAAGCATCATGCCACAGTATGTACATGCCTGTGTTTATGGCAACACACTTTGTAATATCTAAATTTTAGAGGAAGCCCAGGTGCCCATTAACTAATGAATGAATAAAGAAGATGTGGGTTTTTTTTATGTAATGGAGTATTACTCAGCCATAAAGGAAGATGAAATTGAGACATTTGTAGCTAAAGAGATGAACCTTGAGGCTATAATCATAAATGAAATAAATTGAACATGTGTAAATTTTACATTATCTCTCTGGTGTGAGAAACTGAAAATGTAAATAAGAACAAAAATGTATGATATATATTATGAAATAGGAAAAAAACTACTCAAAAGGAAAAGAAAACTAGGGAGGGAGAGGGGTAAAGGAAGGAAGGGAAAGGAAAAAAAGTATAAAATGAAAACCAAGCTTCATGAATGGGAGCGAAAAGGGTTTGAAAGAAGGTGATGGGAATGGGAAAAAATGAGAAATCAAGATATAACACAGACAAATACAAATTCCCTACAATGAATATCATCATTATACCAAATGTACCAATGAATTTAAATAAACTAATATATATATATATATATATATATATATATATAATATATATATAATATATCTCAGATGCTGAAGGAAAAGTTATCTTTCCATATAAAATATCATGAAAAGGGGGAGATTCAGGTGGTACCAAAAGTCTCCTCCTCCATCCCTCTGCAGGTCCTGCTGCTTGCCAGATTCCTTTAGTTCATAAGCAAAACTGTTGAGGATACATGAACACTCACAAAAGAAAGTGTATATTCACTGTGCATTTTTGGTTTATGACCACTAAGTGTGCTGGCACAGCTAAAAACCAGCTAAGCTCAAACACTATCTGTTCCTTCCTCACCTACAGGAACCTGTTGCAATTAGTTCAGGAAAAGTGAACTCATAAAACAATAAAGTAATAAAATATGATGTGCTAGAGTCATATAAACAAAGACAATAGGAGGAAAACAATAGTATTATTATTATTTAAATTCTATTGTGTCTTTTTAGATATAAAGTATAACACATAGTGAAAGTGCACAAAACAATACACCACTCAATTTATACTGAAATGATCATGTAACCATCACCCCATCCAAGAAATGGAATGTTTGTTGATCCCAGAAATTACATCTCCCCTGCCTGTGGTTATCCTTCTTTCTCCCAAAGGCAATCATTATCTTGATCTGCATAGTTCATTTCTTTGTATTTCATTATCATGTTTAATCTACTCATGAATTCTTAAACACTTTTGTATAATTTTGAAGATTTTTTCTAATTTATTGAAATAGAATCATATATATATATATATATATATATATATATATATTAGTATTGTGTCTGTGAAATTCATCCATGTTGGAATGTGATCTTATGGTTTATTTATTTTCAAGGGACAGTTTCACAGTAATGGGGAGTGTATAGCTTTCAATTTAGTAGATAACATTGAAATGTGTCCCACACTGCTTATGTATGACTTACTTTCTAAAATATATCAGAATTTCGGCTCCTGCACATCCACATCTTTACCTGTCTTTTACATTTTAGTAACTCAGGTAGATAGCTTGTAGTATCATACTGCGTTTCAATACTCTCCCCCGATGATAAATAAAGCTGAAATTATTTTATCTGTTTGTTGTTCATTATGTAATGCTGATTTGCAAATTACCTATTTAATTCTTATTTTCATTTGGAATAACGCTTTCTTTCTTAACGATTTGTAGGAGTTTAGAAAACATATTCATAAGAGGACGCTCTGTCTTCTAAATGTTTTAGAAATCTACACTATTATATGCTTACTGGCTTGGCTTTTCTCTCTTTAAATACTGTAGGAGAAGCTAGCCACCACAAAAGAAGCCTGATACACTGAAACTTTTATGCTGTTAGAGAGCCCAAACTAGCCACTTGGAAAGGCTATGTGGTATGATGTTTGGGCATCTTCAGTGTTCCAACTATCTCAGACATGTAAATGAAGAATTTATCTTGGGCATCCCCACTCCAGCAGATACGATGTGAAGAAGAAGACACACAGCCAGCATGAAGGGCTGAGGTCTTAGCGCTAATAATGTGGTTATACCCTCCCACGCATTGCTAACTATTCACGTCTACCACCTGAGACTCCAGCCATTGTTCCGACACAAATTCCTGACACATAACTTTTTGGGAAATATAAAATGTTTATTCTCTA
>PVLD010035888.1:0-11407 GCA_004027595.1 Dinomys branickii | reverse complement strand
AAAACGTTTTCACTTGGTAGAGACGTTCTACCCCGTGGTGGGGAAATTTGAGAGGGAAAATGAAGAAAACATCGATAACGGAAGAGAAACGTAGTAGGAGCCAGCACGGGGGACACAGGACGGTCACGCGCGCGTTAGGAAGCCAGGGAAGAGCGCAGAAGGGTGAGAATGAAGGGGCAGGCAAGGGCTTACAAAGGTTTACCAGCAAGGGCCCAGAGAGTAGTCACTCATGGGAAAATAAAGTTAGGAGAGATAACTGAAGAATGGAGAAAACAGATGAATAGATTAAAACAAAATGTATGTAAAAGACAAAAAAAAGAGAGAGAAAAAAACCTGAAACAAGCCAGCAAAGAAAGAAGAAAATTAAAGATTATATAAAAATTCCTCTGGTGTCCACCAAGGGCCCACAACTACTGGGTAACCCTCCAAGCCTGCAGTAGAGTTCATACTGAATGTAAGGTTGCTTTTGTCTTCAACATGTGAGGGTCTCAGGTAAGAGTCTTCAGCCACTACTTACTGACCTGCTCAGTTCATATCACTTCTCTGGGCGTCTACTTCCCAGTTGCTGTGCTGTACTCTGACATAGACATGGGTTGCACCCAATCTCATGTATACTTGGCTCCACCTGGTTCTTGCACAGCCTTTTCTGTTCTCTCTGCTGGCAAAGTTTTGTCCTCTCAGAGCATATGTTTTAGCATGAACTGGGATGATGTGAAGTGCTCTGACTCCTGCAGGTGCCATCCAAGGCTGCTCAGAACAGTCCCTTTTTACTCTTCTCTCAAGGGGGATGTGCTAGCAATGCACTTGTTACTTTGAGAGGTCCACTGCCACCACCCCCATCAGCCTGAGCTGTAGTCTGCTACTTGTTGTCTGATAAGGTGTGGTGCAGTGCTATGAAGTGATTTTCTGCTCCTGCCTCCTGCCATTGGCACAGCTCTTGGTTGCATAGTCCTGTGCTGCAAGACTGCTTAACTCCCATGTCTCTGTAGCTACAGGTCATGAAGGAAGGTTTAGCTGTTCCACTGACTACGCACTACTGTAGTATTTAGGGTTGTTCGTAGAGGTTCCAGTTAGTGCTCTGGGGTTTTAGTTGAATTTCTCTGAGTAGCTGTGAGTCAGACTCTACTTCTCGTCAGCCATGTAGAATCCTCCCAAAATTTCTATACAAGGTTGAATTTCCTGGATTTTGACCTGCAGCTTCACTGGGAAACATACATTTTCCACAAAAAACAGATTGATTTCATAGCTCAGGTAATACTAGATCAAGCTTTTTATTAGCAAATATTCCACTATAGTATGTCAGAAATGCTGCAATGTGTTTTATTGTAATTCTTACATACCTTTCTTCCTACCACTGAAAGTGTGTGTGAAACTCATTTTATAGATGAAGATCCTGAGATCTAAAGGTCTTAGAAAATCCATAGGATTGCTGCATAGTAAATGTCAAGGACAGGACTAGATTCTTAAAGTGAGGTCATCTAGTAAACCCCCTGTTCCAATATTCACCCAACCTGAAGCCAGCACTGTTTCCTAATTTATTTCTGTTCTCAGTGAAATCTTATCTCCCAGACTGTGGAAGGTCCTTGTGTCCAAGGTACTGAAATCTGGATAGCAATTTAGAATATAAAAACAAGCAATCCCTACTTGTACCTCACTGCTATTGGAACTGCCCAGAATCATTTGCCCTTGACCATGTCATGTCAAACACCTTGCTTGTCCTTCTGCTTACCCTTTAAACTCTCTAATAGCAACAGCCTTTTTTGCATAAGAGTTAACTTTAGATTATTATGTTTAGACCCTGTGTTATGTGCCTAAAAGTGAAAATAACACACTCCCAATTTTACCCCATATAGTTGGTTAGTGTTTTCACATGGAGCATAATCTACTACTTTTCAGGTAATTAGGATATTTTTTGAGACCATCTATCTTCACGTTTTTATAGGACCTTAGTGGAATGAGTTAATAGGATAGGAACGTGGAACATATGTGTATGTTCATGAGTTTATGTAGGTGGTCTTACCCACTGCTCCCTGACAAGCTGTATATTAGACAGGACCATGTACAACACAGTAGAGGGAAGTAAAACATTTACTGGGGCTGGATTTTTCCAAACCGTGAAATCTTCTGAGTAAGTGTTAAGTACTTCCTTGTTCATCTTAAAATACATACAGAAAAAGCATTCCTTCTCCAATGTGTACTCTGTGTCTCTCCAGACACAGATGTAAACATTTTCAATATGCTCTATGCCAGTCGTTCTGATGGTGAGAAAAAGACAGCCATGTGCTCTGCAGGAACAACTCACAATTTAGGAGAGTGGCTATGAGAGCACAGAAAAGTCAACCTTGTAAGATGTGAGGTTATTGTGAAGGGAAGTACAGAGAAGTTGTAGTGAGTGAAGAATGAGAACCGTTCCTGGAAATGAGATTGACACTCCATCTGAAGCATCTGCCCCGCAGTAGGTAGCTCTTGAAATGGCTGGAGAACTTCAACACCTATCTCAGCTGGATCATTCCTCCCACAGATGAAGAGAATTTCACCTTAACAAAACATACTTCTTGCATTGGGCTGAGAATCTAATGTGTCACCACTTACAGTGACCCTAAACATCCTCCCTGTCACACAGCTTGTCTTCCCTGCTTTTTTAGCCTTTATAGACTGCCTGTCTCTAGGAAGGGTCATTAGATGACCCTGTGCCACGGAAATACAAGCAGTCCCATTACTTCTTCATTACAGCCATTTTGATAGGAGGTGTTACAGGAGAAAGGGATTAATCCTCACGCCCTGACCACACAGCACACAAACCTCTCTGTATACATGCCTTGGTGTTTCAGCCATGCGTGATTGCTACTTTTGACAGGAGCAAGCTGATTGTGTACCTTGAAGGTTCTGGACAGGAGTCGCCTCACTGATGCTGACTGCATAAATTCCTCCATTCCTCCCACTCCCTTCCGGCTCCCAAACACACGTGTCAATCCCTTGACAGTCGTGATAGCCTCTCCTGGGATGACTGGGACATCATGACCCAAATCACATGAATTCCTGGGATGGCTGTAGCTTCCTCCTCCTGTAGCTCTGCCCCATTGGCCTGCCTTCTCCTGGACCTGGCCTCAGCCTGCCCAGTTTGCGGCATTATGTTCTCTAAGTCCCAACTACCATACCCTTCCCTCAAGACAGAACCCGAAGCTGATGTTTACATGCAAATCTCTCTATCTGAAAAGAAGTGGTAAGAATTACGTTCAAATGTCTGTCCCCTGTGTTTCCAGGGGAGATGAGGTGTATACCTAACAGCAATGTACAAAGACCATTTTTGTCATTCCACATCAATACTTTTGAACATACTCAGGTCTAAAAGCAGAGCTGAGAGCTGGCCCTCCACAGCCAGTCATAGTGGACATAAGCCTTGATTTCAATGGATGCTTCTATGAAATTCAAATTCCTCATTCCGTAGCAGAAACGTTCATATCCTGGTGGATCTTTTCCTTAAGCATTTCTCAGGAGCAAGGATAGTACGCATGTCCTGTGTCCTCTATTGCTGTCAGCCCATAAACAACAAGAGGAGTCCACTGCCTTTCCAGGGTGACCTCAGCCTCAGCCAGAACCTCGCCTGCTCTTAACAGTGTTACAGGTAAGTCCATACACTTAAGATCATTATTTTCCCATTAGGAAATCAAAGGAAGCCTTATATTTTGACAAAAAGGAAAAAAATCTGTAAAGCTAACTCTGAGGAGATAAAAGTGACCATTTCCCTCAAATCGCTATCTCATCTTGTCCATGTGGGTACAGGTATTTTTTCATTTAGGAACAGAAGGGAGGTGAAGCTCAAACACCTCAAATGACCATCTCAGCTTTTCCAAGGGGGTAAGGAGCTTTCATAGTTCAGAACAATTAAGGTGAACTGCAGGGAGATAATGCTGGTCTCCACTCCTGCCTGACCGCTTCCTGTAGTCCTCAGCACATCCTGCTCTACAGCAGGGTTTAGCCTCCTCCTACTGGTGGCTATCACTTCTTTTGGGCTGGGGACAGGAGGTGTATTCACTATTAACTCAGCAGCAAGCATTTTGGATTAGTTGGTTCTTTGTAAAACATTAAAATCTAAATTGTGTAGTTCCATTTTGCATTGGCAGTCACAGTAGCTCACAGAGTGGTATAACACAGACCTTCCTCCCTCAGGGTACTCAGTACTAGGTCTCTATGCCCTTTGCACACTATGAAGGGTGACTTTGCCCATTTAGTACAGAATCCAGGCAGGGTTTGCCCAAGACATATTTGAGGATAACCCCAGGACACCTGTCTCTTCATATTATGAAACACCATCCCTGTATTTTTATTTAAAAAATTAACCCTGATGGCATTGTGACCTCCATCTGTGACTCTCCTATCAAATCATGAGCTCTGAAAGAGTCTCAGGTCAGGGATGGGAAGGTAGCTTGGTCCTTCAGCATTGGTCTTGCCTATACAATGACCAGGCTTTGTGCGATCCATACATAGCACTGAAACAAGTGCTCAGGTGGAATCTAAAGAACACGACTGACACTGACTCCCTTGGTGGAAGAATTCTGTTTGAAAAATGAGCACACTCAGCGAATACTGTCCAGTATGAACACCACATATTGCCATTTAGTACTGAAATATGAGCAGTGTTATTAACAAGCTAAATTTTAATTCAAATTTACATAATTTAAACTGCACATCGTTAATCCTTACTGGCCAGCACAGGTGAAGAAGTTTGGAATCTAAATGTGTGCAGTACGAGTTATAAATTCCTATGGAAGACATGGGGCATCATAAAAAACACTTTAAGAAAGCATACTTCAAACCTGTGTGTGGAGGCCATGGACACATGATCTTCGTGCCATTATAGTTTGCCTATAGACGTCCCCCACTTCTCTAGAGGTGTCCCTGGGATGACATCACTGCCCAGAATAGCAATATGAGGGATTGATGCTAGGTGAGTGGTCCCTAACTTCCATGGGTGGGTCCTGAGAAATGTGAGCATCTTGGTCAAACAGAGGGTATCTTTTCCACTAGAATAGGGAATTCCCCACAGAAGTTTGCCTCTCCTATGTTCTTGGAGCAGCCCCATGCCTGCTGACCAGGGAGGAGATTTTTAATTTTTGTAGCCTGCTGTATGGGAGCATAGAAAACTCAGAGAAGGAGCTCATCATTGCCAGAAAGTCAGTGTCCAGGTTGAAGATAAGAAATGAGGCAGGACTGACAGGCCCGTGGCAGATGGATTGGAAACTGTATAGTGTCCTGTGCTCTGACTCTGGAACCCAGGGAAACAGGACTCAATCCCTCAGATGGGCACAGCTCCTTGAGGCCTGAAGGGGGACTTCCAGGGAGGACTGTGAAGAGACTTGGTCCTCCACCCAGACATGCTGATAGTGTGGCACACAGTGGGGCTCCAATCACTGCATGAACAGGAGAGTCCAGCTACCTTCATTCTTCTACAAGCAAATGATCTCCTGTTGTCCCTCTAGGAACAGATGAAGAAACTTTTTAGAGGTAACACCTGAAAAACCTGTACCAAGCAAGCAGGATGTCAATAAGATGAATATCTTAAGTCACATTAGGAGATCTTCTGGGATTCTGGGGTCCCTGATGAAAAGGCAAACATGGCTTATAGAATATTAAATCTGAGGTAAAAAAAAAAATGCTATATCCCAGAGCAGCAGTAAGCAAAGACATGTGTAGTTAGGTGGCTCAAAGCTGCCCCTTGAGTCGATGACTGTCCCTGAAAAACTGGGGTGTGGATAAGCAGACAAGCCAGCCTTGATGATATATAGGCTACTGCCTAATGGTGCACAGACCCCTGCAACTGCACGAGGTCCCCAGGAGGTCAGTAGGAATTGTGATACGTGCATCAAATTGACTGGCATCTGATGGTCAAGGTGTGCTCAATGGTGTGGGGTTGAGCAAGATGCTCCAACATCTTCTCTAAGGAATGCATTGATTTTTGCCAAGAGCGGAGGAGACTAAATATTGAGCTAGAGCCCAGGATGTAAGAAATGATCTTGTAGCTATAAGTGTGCTCCACATTCTGAGATATGACATTTGGTAATGTGCAAAGAATTTGAGTTTAAATCCAATCTGACAGGGCCTTACTAAAGAGTCTGTGCAAATGGAATCACAGTCTGTATGAAAAGACATTATTTGGTGCCACTTTTATGGGACCTCTGTGCCACACAACATGACAGATTCCTAAATCTTGACCACTAGTTCCACCTTTTCCACCTCAGCAGCCAGTGAACTACCCAGGTTATTAGCAGCCATCTTACCCTGGTCATCCCATATACAGAATCTGTTCCAGTGTCCCAAGACAATCACACAGATTATCTTCTTTCTAAACCTTGGCCTTCTCAATTTGCCCTCAGTTTTAACAAATGGCAGTACTTACTCATATTAACACATTAGACGCTCAAGAGTAATTCTTTCATTTATTGTTTTCTCAGTCAGATTTTATTCACTTTCAAAAATTTGCTCTTGTGATGTACAGTTTTGTCAGATTTCAGTCACCACTATCACAACCAAGAATCTCCTCTGACTCAAATACAGTGTTTTCATGCTCCCTCTTGTTGTCAAAAACCCAGACATCACACCTGTGAACCACTGGCCATTTTTCCGTTTGTGTAGTTTTTCCATGCCCACTAGGTCACAGCAGTGAAAGCCTAGTGTGAATGACCTCTCCAGAGGGGATATTTTCTCTGGACATGATACATTTGTGATGCAACATAATTGTAGTGCATATATTGTCCTTTTTATTGCTCAGTGCCATTCCTTTGCATGGATTTGTGCTAGTGTATTGATCCATCTCTCAGCTACATGATGTTTGTGTTGTTTCCCCACCATGTCTCTAGTTGCTGTACTATTAAAATGAAGAGTGACAAATTCTAAAATCAGGATGGTTTCAATGGGATTGATTAGCATGTGTTAAGTGGAGCATGATATTTAGAAATGCCTCCATTTTAGAAAGGGAGAAGTGAAAATCTCTACAGGTAACAAGAAAGTACATGCATAAATTTCTATCAATTAAGAAAATGCTCTAGAACTAATAATTGATTTTAAATATGCCACTGGGTACCAGATCAGCATGCTCACATTTTTATAATTAAAATGAGGAGCTGAAAGTGGAAAGCGAATAGTATGACTTAAAATATAACAAAGTATGAGTTAATAGGATACATCTCACAAAATGTGAAGATGTTTTGTACTGGGAAAATTTTAATGCTTTCAAAATAAGAGACAATGTGGGTCTAAATCAAAAGAGAAATAAGTCTTGTCAATATCCATATGATTTAATATTAGTGCAATAATCAATATTTCCCAAAATGGATTGAGAAAGTCATTGGCCTCCTAGTGAAAATTCTAATATTCATAGAAAATGCAGAGGATCTTAAAGAGCCAAAGGAATACTTTAACACTGAACAGGGTTGAAGGAATTACCTTACATCAAGACTTATCAACCTACAACCAAGGCCAGGAAGTAACTCTAGAAATACATCCATGTGAAAGCATGAAGTATAGGAATCTACCAGATGCATTTGTATGGACAAACAGCTTATAATGGGAAAGATGTAAATGAAGGTTATAAGAGAAAAGACATTCTCTAATCTAAAACAAATAGTTATGAAACTACTGGGTATCCACATGCAAAGAATACACCTGGATCCTTACTGTGCTTACATCTATCAATATTAATAGAAACAGATATCTTACCCCTGGAACAAACTGCTGAACACAACAAGTGAAAAGAGGAAACATTTATTGTGATTCACCGTTTTCAGCAAAAAATCAAAAAGCAAAGAGGGATTATCAACATGTGTAAACAATGTATTGTCCCGCTAGTGTAAGAACCTGAGAGTCAATGAAAGCTAGGAGGTGTGAGAGATATTGTGAAATGAAAGGAAAATGCTCAGAAGTAATGGGCAACTAGTGGGTGGGAAACCAGAAAGGAAAGAAGGAGAAATCATGTATGTATGTATATACAGGATAGCTGACAGTTGTACTACTGTCTTCTATTGCTTTACTGAAAGGAACGGTGAATGGTTACTGGTTTGATCATTATTGCATGACTATTTGTTTTCCTGAGAAACCACTTTGAGGATATCAATATGTAATACAGCACCATTGTTAATTTCCTACCACTTTGTCTGTAACTCTGTATTGTTCTTATGCTATTTTGTAAATGGATGGATGTTTGTTCATATGTTTTCTTATTTTGTTTTTAAAATAAAATAATGAAGGTGAGAAAATGAGCCCTTCCAGTGTTGTCCAATTGATCCACCCTGTTCGCCAAACCTCATCTCCAAATGGGAGACATTGCAGGACATTTTAGATGGAAATCATAACAACTTATCTCTCCACAGTTAAAGCAAAACAGTACCAGATATTTTGAAGAATTAGGTCATGTGATTGTGTCATCAAGCATATTTAACTCTGTGCGGTGGGCAATCAGAAACTCACACAGCACTTATTTTTCTTAAAACATGTCACCTTACTTTTGGATTAAATCATACACCTTAATGAGCCAATTCAGTGTGATATTTCCTCCCGTGGATCCAGTGCACACTCATGAAACCCAGCAGTGCTTTATCCACACTCCTCTGCACCTTCCCATCCTCTGATAATCACTGTTGCACACTAAGATTGACTGTTTCTGTCTACACACAAGAGTTGATGTGCAGTACTAGCCCTTATGAGCCTGACACATTGTACTTAAAATAAGGACTCTAGTCCCAGCACATACAATGTACAGAGAGTTTAGAGTTTTTGTCAAAGCAGATAAATCTTAGAAATATCTAATAAGAAGTCTAACAAAAATTCTAATTGTTTATAAAACCATAAAACTCTGCAGATGGATTCAGGCCAAAAGACTGTGATTTAAATAGATCAGAATGGCATATTAATTAACCAGAAACAGAATAGAACGAAAATATCAATTTTTCTTCAGTACTTTGTAAATCAGTGCCTCAGCAGTAGAGGTCGAACTGACAAACAAGTTAGGCTACTGACCTGTGCTTCCTGAATTAACCCTGGAAAACAATAGAAAAGAGAGAGCCAGTCCAGCCTAGCAAACATATATGAGCATCTAAATGTGAAAACGAATCACGAAGAAGCCCTGGGAGAGAATGAAGACAACAGCCCTGGTACTTGTGGTTAAATTGTGCAGGGGAGTTGCGGGTCTGCACCAAGGCATGTATAGGTTGGCAATGACAGCATGAGTTGGAAGAAAGTTTTGAAACTCCCACCTGTACCACTTTGCACATTCTGAGGCAGCACCTCAGATCAGAGATTCCAATGACCCACTAGTAACAGCAGGACCCTAGGACACTGGAGAAAGTGGCTGAAGAGACTCTCCTAGTAAACACCAGAAAACACCCCACTGGGTGAGGACTGGCTCAAAACAATTGCATTTTAACAGAACATAAAGAATTCAAGAGAAATAAAAAGAAAGTGTATCAGTAACCATGCATAGTGAACATAGTTGTTTTATGATCAAATAAGAATCTTCTCCCTTCTGCTCCAGGGAACTATGGGAGTCAGAGTCTTCCTGTGAGGTGAACATGCTCAGGTCCATGGAGGACAGAGGTCAAGGCTGTGCTAAAACCAAAGTGAAGACCACCAAGTAGGAAAAAAGTGAAATGCAGAATTCAATTATTGTTCTCCTGTCTCATCACAAACACAAAGATAGATATCTTATCCACTGACTGCCACCACTTACAGTCAGAGATGCCTTTGTTCTGAAGTGTGCACTTCAAGTGTGGGGAGTGGGAAAGACCCCATTTCTATTAGACATGCAGGAAAGCAGAAGGATGAGTGTGAAAGCCCCATTCCTGACAGACTCTCACCAAACAATGTAGATGTGGTGTTTTGTCATTCTTACACTGCCAGGAAAGATTTTCTAGAGAGACAAGTTTGCTACTCAGGGGAGTTTGAGTAAGACTCTTGCTCTGAAAAGAACAGATTCAGGTCCATGGAGCACATGGCTCCAAGTTTAACCAGGAACCAAGCAGATGATTCTTAACTAAGTTGGGGAGATGGATGGACTAGCATCCCACAATTTCTGTCGGAATCCAGCAATTGGCAGGATGTGGGTTCCACTGACTTTCTCTCCCTGGGTTAGAGCCAGGGCCTGTTGGGAGGTTGAGGCTTCAAGTGAGAGGAGAGTGGAAAGGGTCAATTAGGGCACATTTTGCTGGGCTGCTGAGGGAGTAGACTGGTCCCAACCCAGAGAGTGTTCCCTAACTCTCCACATCTTCCTCTCTTGTCAGCTCTGGACCACACAGGGGCAGATTTATTAGAATGAGTGGTTTCAGGAAATAGTGCCTTGGACAGTGAGGAACAGATTCAGGTCCATAATGGACTCAGGTACGGGCTATTACAAGAACCTAGGTGCTAATCCATAGGAAGAAAGGAGAAGCCAGAAGAATTCCTTTCCCCTCTTACTGTTACCCCAGGAACCCCAGTGTATTTTGCCAAATATGATAAACACTCCTTCCCTCCACTTTGGGCCAGAGCAACAGGAGGTCCTCTTGTGAATTGTACACTTCAGATGAGCTAGTAGGGAGGGCCCTGCTCAGATAAGGGTCACATTGAGGGTTTGTGGGGGGAGTGTGGAAACTCCACCCTAGAGAAAAGGCCCTGAAGCTATCTAGATTTACAGTGTTTTTAGTCCCACACTCCAGGGAACTGGAGTGGCAAGGGCCCCATTGTGCCTTAGGGGATGAACAGTGCAGAGCCCCAGCCTTGGGGCCTGGCTTCAGGAGGGAGGAGTAGAGAGGCCCTGGGGTCACTTTGGGTAAGGTGAGGCCTGAGGGAAGATTGAGGGAGCCCCATCTCAAAGAGCATCCTAGAACATTCTAGAAAACCCTCTATTGCCGGCCCTCCCTGGAAAGTTGCAGAATTCTAACAGAGTGCCTTGTTTGTCCTCCCTGGGCCCTGAAAGGATATCAAAGCCTTGTTCTGGAGACTGAGCTTCTGGTTAAGTCCAGGTGAAGCGCTATTGGTGGTACTCAGGAATCCCTACCCTATTGAGATCTTAGAATGTTCTGCAAAATCCTGTTACTGGACCTGCACCTTACAATGCAGAATGTAGAGAAGAGCACCCCTTTCACCTCAATAGGAACTGAGAGAGAGTCCAAGGCTATAGGGTTACTGGCCCTAGCCTAGTCAAATTAGAAGTGAGGCAGTACTCCTGGGCTCAGAATATATGACAGATGGGACCCGGCCTGCCTAATCATTCAAACTGAGTGCAATCCTCTATTCCCACATCCAACTGGAGGGAAGAAATCTCAGGTCAGGCCGTGGTGGGGATGCTTCTAGGACTCAAGTGGAAGACATACAGTGAATGTGAGGAGACATTGGACCCTATATCAGAGGGTGACCTCCTCCCATACATTAGCCCCGG